>JAOXNR010032032.1:0-22442 GCA_028571225.1 Parsonsia alboflavescens | reverse complement strand
GCACTGTTCTTAAATTCAAAAGCAAATCCAGAAATGTCTAAGCAAGAAATAGAAACCAAATTCCTTCTAAAAGAAGGCACATAGAAAGTGTTCTTTAATGACAATTGAAAACCAGAGTCTAAAATCAAAATGACATCTCCAATGAACTCGACGTCCACTCTGGTGTTGTCTCCTACTACTAGTTGCAACTCATCTTAATTTGGTTTCCTCCTGTTTCTGAACCCCTGTATGGAAAAAGTAACATGATTAGTTGCTCCATTATCTAGCCACCAAGAACAGGATGGGGCTTCAGATAGATTGGATTCACAAACATAAACCAGAGAGTTATCACCTGATGTCTGATGCTTGGCTAACCAAGCCTTGTATTTGGCACAATCTTTCTTCATGTGACCTTTCTTACCACAGAAGAAGCAGCGATCTTTGTCTTTGAACGACTTCGTTTTGGATCCCAGCTTATTCGCACTACTGGATGTGACAGGAGTAACCTTATAGGTAGAACCTTTTGGCTTCTTACCCTTCCTATCACTCGTGCTAGAAGTGTACAATGTTGTATGTCCCTTTTCACCCTTCGGCTTATCCTCAGCCACCATCCTGTGCATCAAATCATTGATAGACTAGGTCTCATTTCTAGAATTGTAATTTGTCTTGATAATTCCAAACTCAGGTGGTAGAGTGTTCAAAGCCTGATGTACAATGACCTTAGTAGGGATTATGATCTGTAGTGCCTCTAATTTGGATTGTATGTGCACCATCCTTAAGATATAATCCCCAACTCCACTCATGCCATCATACCTCATACTAAATAGGGGCCTACAGAAGAGCACTGATCTTGGCATTCGTAGAAACTTTATACACAGCATCAAGATGCACATCCCTCTTGTTGTGCAGTCTGCTGGCAATGTCTCCTTAAGATGTTCTTGAACAGATCTCTTCATAGACAGTAAGTAGATCCTATTACTTGTCTCCCATTCAACCATTTTTGCTTTATCAACTTCACTGCTGTCATTAGTGAGAGCTGGTGGCTGATCCTGAATGAGAGCCGTATGGATATTGGCCAGCTCCATGCCAAACATTACATCCCCTTTCCACTTTTTATAGTTTGAACCAGTTAAAATTTCAATAGTAACAGTATTACCATTGATCGAAAATGTAATTGTAATGAAAACAACAAACATATAAAAAAACATGTAAGGTCAATATCAAAACCAGAAAGACACATATTTCATCATACAATCACCTTTAGGCAGAAAGCATAACAAATAGTTGTGCACTTTCTACATGAACAACGGCCATGAAAATGTATTTCAATCCTCGTAAAAATTCACCACCTTTATGTGTATGAACCACTTAGACCAATCACTTTCCACTCATATAGCCCATGTATCCCTCCTAAACCATTATCCAATCACTTCCTTCGGGAATATGATTGCATAACAGTATAGGAGACATCTCCGACAGTATGAGACTGATATTCTGTAAACCCAACTAAGCGTGCCACGTTGGCAGTCACAACCTGGTCAAGCCTACAAAACTCTCTCATACCAAGGACTTCACCTTATACCTTACACACAATATACATGCAACCAAACACTCTATAACAATAAGGGCATAATCAATTTGTTGCATGCTTCACCTCATTCATTGCATAATACTAACATGTATCCCAACAAACATCACAACAATATAAACATTATCGTGCCTATATATTCATAAAATAGAATCATAACATGCTAGTATAGTCAAGGATGATGATTTCACAAATCCAAGAATTAATTTACTTAATTATATCAAGCAATAAATGCTTTCTTTCCGGAATTGATATACTTAATTCCACTGTTTTACCACAAAACCAGTACTGGATGAAAGAGGTCAACGAGACCAAGAGAACGCCACTAACAGTGACCAAAAAATCACTCCCACGTGCCCATACCTGTCGATCAAACGTTGGTCTTCTTTTTTTTTTTTTTTTTTTTTTTTAACAAAATTGGGCTGGTCAAACCGGGTCACACCCAATCCGAATCGGCAACCCAACCCAACCCAACCCGAAAATTCAGACCCGTGGATGACGTCATCATCATAAACTATTGCCGCCGCTCCTCATGCACGCACCGTGCATGGGAGCTCGTGCAGCGGTTTTTGGGCATCGGGTGGCCACCGCCGGACTTCTCTCGCTGAGATCTTTTATAATATGTGATCAAAACAATGATTTACAGACAAAACAAGTACCCTATCCATTTATGTAAAGGCTCTGAAACCAAATGTAAGATTGAAATACGAAGCCTTAATCCCATATCTCAATGCATAAATGAAATAGGGACATACCTGTTGTCGATTCCATTGAGATATTGTAGCGGAAGCACTGATCTTAATTGCTAGAAGCTTTCTGCCTTTTGAACCCTCTGAATGCCTACTACTTTCTGGCAGATGAGTAACCAGAGAATTCTAACGTAAAGTTAGAATTCTGTTATATCTCTAACAACCCACATAAAGGCTAAATAGACTATGTATAGTCTGGATCATCATCGAGCCAAAGGGAGGAGACCTAGCATTTTAAAGTCCGAACTCAGCCCACTCATCACGGATTGAGCCCGTCAATCCACACTATGCCAGTCCATATTCACAAATTAAAAGTCTGAAAACCTCACTTAATTAACTGGTCTCTGATTAATAATTAATTAATCTAGCCCACCGAACGGGATTAATTGGAATAAATCCCAACAGTTTCGGCCCTTTGGGTAGTAGAAAAGACCATAAACTACTGCTGTTAAAATTGGAGTGTTTGTACTGAACAAAAGGGTGTCATTAATTTAATACATAGTTCGGATGAAAGTCATCAATAGAAATTCCTTTTACCTAATTTTTCTGTCTTTGGCATCTTGAAAGTTACATAAATTGATAGTTACAGAGAGACAAAAACAAAAAATTGTGGTAATGTAATCCGGTCCTGGGTAATCAAGAATTGGGCACGACATCTTTGTGATAAATATCTTTCGTGGTGGTTTGGCTGTTCAATAATGGTAATTTAGTTCTAGTAGCAAGTGGAGTAGGTTGGATAGACTTATTCTGGGATCATGATCTTAATTTATGGCATAAGGACAACATAATCCTTTTGTTTCGTAAGTTTTAGTTAATTTTATGAGACTTGCACTCTTATCATCTTATGAAGACAAGGGATGAAACTAAGTCAGAAAATAAAATAACCAGATCTATTGAAACTTTGTTTAAGCCCCTATTTGAATCATGAGAAAGCATATTCATACTCAAAATTAATTTGTAGTTTGTTACGGTGACGCAGCAGCAGAATATACACGAGAGGCTAGTTAGCATACTAGTCCAAACGAGAAAAATGTTCGAATTCTCGAATAACCTTGAGTTCACAAGGAAAGAGAGAAAAACTCCGAAATATTATTGATAGTTGAAAGAATGCTTAACTCTTAGGCAAACATCCTTATTTATACTAGTAGAAGTTCTGTGTTCCTAATCAGATTAGGAAATAAAAACCAAGTAAACTACTAAAGCTAATCAAACTAGGAAATAAAAGCCAAGTAAAAAGCTAATCAAACTAGGAAATAAAAATCAAGTAAACTACTAAAGCATCCTAATCAAACTAGGAAACTATTTCTTTATTTCTTTTTGTTTAGACTTGGCATGGTCTAATTACTCCAAAAATATCTTGGACACTTGTTCTACATCAGTCCCCTCTTCTTTGAAAGAGCTCGACCTCGAGTTCAAATTGGGATAGAGCAGCTCCAAGGCACAATACTCATACAAGTCACCAACATTGAACACCTTAGAGATTTTCATAGAATCTAGCATATCGATCATATACGCATTATCCCCAATTTTCTGCGCCACCTTGTAAGGACCATACTTCTTAAGCTTGAGCTTGTGGTAAGCTCCTTGAGGATACCTCTCCCTCCATTTGTGCTTGATGCTAAACGTGTATTCCTGCCAAGCATTGACCCACTTCGCATGCCAAGAACTCAACTTGTGCTGTCTTTGCAAGAATTTCAACGCCTGATGATCCGAGTACAAAAACTCCCCTTTAATACTGCGAATCAAGTTCCCCAAGCTCTTATTCATCACTTCAGTCTGCCCTTCCATCTGAGGATGTGCTGTTGAACTTCTTTGATGCTTTGTACCAAACAACTTCCACAAAGTAATCCAAAAGTGGCTCATGAACCTCACAACAAAGCTAAGAAACAATAAGCTGCGAGTCAAGAAACTGGACTTCTTGAGTTGAATGTACAACCTGTTTTCATGCAAAACAACCAAGATTTGGTGTACATAATCCATATGATCTTCCTCTATTTTGCTGTAGATAAGGATGTCGTCGAAATAAACGATGATAAACTTCCCAATGAACGGTCGCAAGATTTGGGTCATCACCCTCATGAAGGTAATTGGAGCATTAGAAAGGTCGAATGGCATGACAAGCCACTCATAAAGGCCATCCTTGGTCTTGAACGCAGTTTTCCACTCGTCCCCTAGTCGAAAACGAACCTGATGGTACCCACTTCGTAGATCGATCTTGGAAAATCACTTCAACCCATCCAACATGTCCAGCATATCATCAGTCACAGTATGGGAAACTCACTGTGATTTTGTTGATGGCACGACCATTCATGCACATTCGCCAACTTCCATCCTTCATTGGAGTCAATAAGTCTAGAACACCGCATTGACTCAGACTTTCTCGAATATGTCCCTTCTTCAACAGCTATTCCACTTTTTCCCTTAGAATTTCACTCTTTCGGACTCGTACGGTAGTGTGGTAGATTAGGCAGACTCGCGCCAGGCACGAGATCAATCTAATGCTGAATGTCCCTCATGGGAGGGAGCTCATTAGGCACGTCATCAGTGACTAACTCGTTCAACTCCTCCAACAAAGGCTATGTCTTTGATGGCACCAAAATATCAGCAACCTCTATTTTATCCTTTACTACTAACGCCTTCACAACCAATGGCATAAACCTGTTTGGACTCCTTGAAATCTGTTACAAATTCATCTTTGCAACTAGCAATGGTTAGAAATGATGACCTCTCGTCTTGAGGCCGTCTTATAGACTCTTTTCGCCTAATAGGACCCATGACAATTTTATAACCTTGATAATTAAAATAACAGACATTTTCATGGCCCCTATATAACACATCTACATCATACTGCCACGGCCTTCCCAATAAGACATGACTAGCATCCATATCAATGACATCACAAGTAACAATGGATCTATAAAATTTCCCAATTGAAATAGGAAGCGTACAGATTTCTGTTACCTTTATTGCAGGTCCTTTCTTGATCCAACCGATACTATAAGGAGTGAGATGAGGTTTCGTTGGCAACTTTAGATGCTCCACCAGTCGCCTCGCCACAAAATTTTCACAACTTCCACTATCCACGATCAAATCACAAACTTTTTTGTTAAATGAGCAGTTTGATCGAAAGATGTTATGGCATTGGTTGTTGTCTTCCATCTTTGGTGCGAATAGCAATTGCCGCACCACACAATTCACCCGCTCTCCTTGCTCCTCAACAAAATCAACCCTATTGTATTCCCCTTGCCAATCCTCCACAAACCCCTCAACCTTATGGCCTTCTTCTGTAACTAAGTGTAGATCTCAATCGGGGCATTCGTTGGAATGGTGACCCGGTTTGCCACACCTAAAGCACTTGCCCGACGTGGGCCTAGCATATAGGTTGGGAAGCTTAGGGGCGATTTGGTTGGCGCCATTCACTTAAGCACCCCCTCCTGCCCCCTGGCCCCTCAGCAGTCTTCTCTTCATCTGAACGGCAGGAACTATGGCTTGGGTGTCTTTTCCTTTTCTTGAGCTGAGCTAGACGACTCATTGGCACCTCGACAGTACCCAGAATAAGTCGGTTTGCGGTTCTTCTGCTCGGCCTTCAATGCCATATTATGGGCTTCATCTACGTCCCATAATATCTGTAGTCCAATTTGATCTCGAATAGAGGGTCACAACCCATCAAGATATCTAGTAACTCGCTTTCCTTTTGACTCGTTCAGATTATTGTGATCAGCTAACCGATTAAATTCAGCCGTGTAATCATACACGGTTTTTGACCCCTGCCTGCAATTCTGATAAGCATGAAATAGATGTTGTTCATAATCTTGGGGTAAAAATTTGTCCATTAGTAATTGTTTCATTCTATGCTAGGTTTACACAGAATCCTTTCCCTGTCTCCGTCTTTTGGCCTGCAATTTATCACACCAAATTGCAGCACCACTCTTCAATTTATACGCAACCATTTTTACTTTTTTTGATTCAGGCACATCCATCATATTTAAAAATCTCTCGATTTCAGAGATCCAATCTAAAAATTCCTCAATAGGAAGATTACCGCTAAAAGAGGGCAAATCCACCTTCAAACAGTAGTCGTCGAACCATTGATTTTCTCTCTGTCAGCCTCCTCTCGGTGTGGCTTCAACAGCTTCTTCAGATCTGGATAGCTCGTTGTCAGAAAAACAATAGGGCTGGCGTCTAACAGCAATTTGATTTTCAACGGGTTGGCATCGGGCAAATCCCTCAGCGCGATCCCGATAAAGGTCAAGGGGGCTGCATTGGGCAACTCCCATCACACGATTCCCATTAACCCTCCCTGCTCCTAGGTCGATGTTGATGGTCAGTAACTACACCGCATCATGGATCCCGGTTATGGAATCATGGAGTTCCGTGATCTGTGCTTGCTGATTCGTCACCATCTCCTGAAGATCAGAAAACCCATGAGCAATGTCAATGGGTGTGTCATCCTGCTTGTTGAGTGCCATCGATCCAGGCAAAACATTGCTCTGATACCACTTGACGCAGCGGAATATACATGAGAGACTAGTTAGCGTACCAGTCCAAATGAGAAAGACGTTTGAATTCTCGAATAACCTTGAGTTCACAAGGAAAGAGAGAAAAACTTTGAAATATTATTGATAGTTAAAAGAATGCTTAGCTCTTAGGCATACATCCTTATTTATACTAGTAGAAGTTCTGTATTCCTAATCAGATTAGGCAATAAAAACCAAGTAAACTACTAAAGCTAATCAAGTTAGGAAATAAAAGCCAAGTAAAAAGCTAATCAAACTAGGAAATAAAAATCAAACAAACTACTAAAGCTTCCTAATCAAACTAGGAAACTATTTCTTTATTTCTTTTTGTTTAGACTTGACATGGTCCAATTGCTCCAAAAATGTCTCGGACACTTGTTCTACATCATAAGGATTGCCTTGGTTAATAGAAACGAGGTCTGAACAGGTTCAAGTGTGTATCAGTGGTAACAAATATTCAGAGAAAATCTCTCTTAACAAAAGAAGGATTTTTTCTTTCATGTTCTTTATCTGTGTGGAGAGGCATTTCTAATGGTGAAAATAAAATCAATGATGTAATGAGTTTGATGTGGTGAACCTGAGGTCCATCTTATTCATAAGAACTGTAAAGTTCTGCATCTCAAGCGTTTTCCTACCAGTTGAAATTGACTACGGGATATTGTTGAGTGCAGAGAGTCCCTGAAATTACTTGGAAGCAGGTGGTCGAAGCAGGTTGGTTCATGCTTTTGCTGTTTAATTGCAATGAAAATTCTAGAAATTCTTTATAAGTTTTCTTTAAATGCAACTAGTCCCATCTGCTTCATTGGGTAAATATGAGTTTCTATCATGTATCTTGTTTCAATTCACTTTTCTGGGACTTGTGGTGCTTGCTTATTTTTAGGATATCCACACAGATGAGATTCATTCAGTCTTTTTCTGTCATTTATTGCTTATTAGATTCTTTCTCTTGTTTTACTTTTTAGTTGTAGGTCTCTGACTCTTCTCATTATTATACGCAAATAAAGCAGCTAATGAGAAGACTGCTGCAATACTTGATGGAAAGTCAATTGCGAATGATGAAAAATCCACAATAGCTGGGGAAATACTAAAAATGAAGAGTTCCATAGGAAGGACTCCTGGACTAGGAGTTGTTCTTGTCGGTAAAAGCAATTATTCTCAGGTTTTTGTCAACACTAAGATGAAAGCTTGCAAGAAAGTTGGACTTGCATCAGTTGTAGCACAACTTTCTGAAGACGGCAATGAAGATCAAGTTCATGATGTTGTTTCAAGAATGAATGAAGATCCATCCATACATGCCATCTTTGTGCAACTTCCTCTACCCAAAGTAATTCCTGAATGTAGATTCAACCTTTCAGGTCCCACCACTTCTCCTTTTTCTTTTGAAATCTTGACACAAAAAAAAATGTTCATGATGAGTTACCCTAACCCGATTTCATTCTTACATTTTAATGGAAACTCAAAGCTCTATAAAATAATTATTTGAAGAATTTGTTAAACTCATTCTATAGTTCATTTTGCTTGATTATATAAGATATGTGAGATCTCCAGAAACATTCGAATTGCTACATAGTATCATCATTTGGATAGTTTTTTGTAATAATTAGACAATGCTAGTTGATGAGAGGGATCTAAATTTTGAAGGCTTGTCTTATGAAGTTCCTCACTTACGCATTTCAAGAATGGCATTAACCATATGTTTCCTGATCAGAAATCATTTAACCATAGGTTTTTATTGTCACAACAGCATATGAACGAAGAAGAGATCATGCGTCATGTGAGTGTAGAAAAGGATGTCGATGGACTCCATCCCCTTGATGTGGGCAATCTTGCAATAATGGCAAGAGAGCCACTATTTATCCCGTCTACTGCCAAGGCTTGCCTTGAATTGCTTCTCAGGTATGGTTGCAAAATCAGAGGTACAAAAGTTGCAATAATTGGAAGAAGTAAAATAGCAGGGTTACCAACCTCCCTGCTATTACAGGTAGCATTTTACACCTCTCTTTGGTGAATGCCCCAGTGACTATACTTTCATAATGCACTTTTACTAGGCAGAGGCACCATGCAACTGTGAGCATGATTCATGCATTCACCCAGAATCCAGAACAACTGAGCTCCGAAACGGATATGGTAGTGTCTGATGTTGGGGTGCCAAACCTAGTCAGAGGGCATTGGCTGGAACCAGGGGCAGTTGTAATTGACATGGGTGCAAATTCTGTTAAGGTAGATACCATTTCACCCAATAACACTGATGTTTCTCATGTATCTACGTGTGATTTCAATGCTCGAACTTTTTCTTCATCATTTCCTCTAGTTCAAAGGCTGCTCCAAGTAATGATTTTGCTTCCGTTGCTATGCTGCCTATACATGTACTGCAGGATGACGGAAGTGTGAGTGGTCAGGGCCTGTTTGGAGACGTTGTTTGGAGACGTTTGCTATGAAGAAGCAATTACAAAGGCGTCAGCCATTACACCTGTGCCTGGTGGTGTTGGACCAGTGACCATCTCCATGCTCCTGCTAAAAGATTATACAATTACAACTGAAATATTGTTGCTTTTGAATGAAACTGGCTGTCAGTGATAGATGCAATATAGTTGTTGAGAAAAAAAAGCCATAGGCCAGCAGCTTAAAGCTAGGGCATTTACAGAGATCTCATGCAGAAGATGTAACAAAACCAGGGCCTTTCAAGACTTCATTATATAAATTTTGCTGCAGTTGATTTGGAAATTTTGACACAAGAAAATTGTATCACGGTTCCAGTTTTCCAGGTACCCTTCCCCTATTCTGGCGTAATTGGCTTGTCTAGTGGGTACTTTCTTCCTTATAATCTCTTTATACTTCTCTGGATTATATGAATTTATTTTATGATTTTGGAGAAGATATTGTGAACTTATTTCCCATGAATGATGTATATAACATTTATTCTTGGCCTGCTATTCCAAATTGTACTTGATTTTATTGTCTTTTATTCCTAATTGGGTCATAATTTTTTTTAAATCACCAAAAGAATATGCAGAGAGATCGAGATAAACTCATGACTTGAGTTAGATAGACTTCACCTCTAAACCATTTAGCCACACCCTTAAGCATGTATATCACAATTATTTCTTGCTTGGAAAAACCAAAAAGTTCTTAATTGTTATGCCTTGCCTGGAAAAAAAAAACATATGTAGTCACTAAAGTTCTTACTTTACTTTTTCAAGATATTTTAATCATTTTATGATTGTCTGACAAAATAACCATCATAAATATGATTAATCTTCACTAATAATATCATGTAGCTTGATAAGTCAAAAATTTCCTTAACAAAATTTTACTATTATTCAAATTATTTGTCCATAACAGATATAGGTAAAAAACGAAATTGACAAATTGACAAAAATTCTCTAAAAATATCAAAAATTTTGAAGATATGAAAAGTTAGATAATATTATCACTAAAGATTGATTACATTCATGATTATTATTTAATCAACCCACCACAAAATGACTTAATTTCTAAAAATGTAAAGTATAATAATTAAATTGTTGAAAAATAAAAAATATGATAGTTAAATTGATTGGTTTTATAATTCAATGATCCAACGGAAAAAAGTGACAATTTCTGTGATGATATAATTAGTTAAGCCAAAAAGGAAAATTGTCATAGACTCATATGGTTCAAATATAAAATGGAACAGATTTAAAATAAATTTTAAAAAAAAGATAAAAATTTCACAGATTGGCATGCAAATGATTTATCATTTCACCCTAACCTTGTAGGGGAACCAAGTCTACACACTAGTTGAGATCATTTCCTGAAGCCTGATGAACACAGATGCAGGACAACTTCATTCCTTAAGCCGGAATCCATATTCATTTAACAAGAACAAGAATTTCAAGTTACTTCACTGATATTTATGAAGAAATATGGTATATATAAGTGAACAATGCTATACAACAGACAACAAAGTTTATAAAATACTATCAAAAATTTGTGCAAAGTTTACAAATTCTGCCAATTGCTTGCCAAAATCCTCCAGAACCACAGATTTAGTACACATTCAAACTGTTGCACTATGGATCAGCATCATAAGGTACAAAAGAAGAAGGCCAAGAGACAAATTTGAGAATGCTTTTTCCATTGATTTGGAATTCATTGCAGTTGGCATGTCGTTGGCATGAAGTATTTCCTGTCAAGTCCAGCAGCTCTAGTTTGCCTAAGTAGTGACGGGATATGGTTTCAATACCAACAGATGTAATCACATCAAAGACAGATTATATCTGAAAACTAGCTAAATATCAAGTCATTTTTCATCAATAAAAATTTGTAAGCTTGATCCCGGAAACATGTTTTCTCATAAAGATAATATAAAAATAATATAACAAGGCAAACTAGCAGAGGTAAGAAACCAACAGGTATTTATAATAATGTCCATGGTCATCCCTAAATTGGGTCAGAAACAAATGAACTCCCAAGAATGAGAGGAAACATGGTAGTTTAATCAATTATACATGCAACCTCCAAATTGAAATGGATATTTGTTTTTGCAATCGGAGGATGCATTCACTTTATCCCATATCAATTTTTCATTGTCAAACTATACCCGCCTTAAAATTCTGAACTTGCATAATCTGCTACCACTATATTAACAGCAATAAACTGCTCAGAAAATTATATAATTAAGAGAATTTGGTTACATTTTATCTACTAAAACTACAAAATTTAATCTTATGTTTCTTTTGACCTAGTCTTGCTATTCAAATACAACCAGAAGTAGAAATATTTGACCCAGCCTTTGACCTACCCATATGAGTTTATAAAGGATGAAGAACAGACTTAATGGATCCGGGACAACAGCAGATTGGCATAGGGATGTAAATGAGACAACACTATTCATGAACGATTTGGGCTCGGTTCGGTAAAAGCTCGGGTTCGACTCGTCTTAAATTAGCTCGGGTTCGATTCGAGCTCAGCTCTCTTATTAAAAGAGCCAAGTCAAACCCATATGTATTTGTTTATTTAGGTTCACGAGTTTGAAAGAGCTTTTAATATATATAATAATAATTTATTTATATATTATATAATATAATATATTTATTATATAATTTTTTATATAAATATATATTATATTTTTTTATAAAATAAATTTTACATTTTAATATAAAAAGATTTTTTATATTATATTAATAACATTAATATAATATTTCTAAATTTTAAGACAACTCTCAAAAAAAAAAAATTCCAGTTGCCCATTCATTTTTTTTTTTGTCTGAAGATTCTTCCTGCACCATTTTTCTTGACAATTAAATCAAATTGTTTTCCTGTGTGAACTGAAGTCAAAAAACCTTTGAAACGTTTAATACAATCCACGTATTAAAAAAGCTGGAGTTCAATATAGTAAATGAGTTGGACATAAATATTACGTAAAAACTAGGGATGTAATCCTGTCTGCCTTTTAAACCTTCCTTATAGCCCACAATTCTTCTCTTACCTCCAAAACTATTGTATAACTTCATTTTGGATTTTAAATATTATTATTGTAAAATTTAAGTTTAATAGTTTTTTTTAAAAAGTTTAAACGAGCCTAATCTCGAGCCAAGCTTAAACGAGCCTGAACTTAAATTTTCGACTTTTCTAGACGAGCCCGAATCCAAGCTCAAGCCTTCCTTATTCTTCACGAGCCAAGCTCGAAGTTAGATATTTAGGCTCTTGGGAGCCTGAGCCTGAGCCTAAATGAATATAAACGAGTCAAGCTTGAGCCTAGTAGGTTCGGGCTCGGCTCATTTACACCCCTAGATTGGCAGTATCAACTGCACGAGAGCATATACTATATACTCGGAACATTTCAAGTGCACTGGATACACAGAACAGACTGTGTGAATGTTGAGAGGTGTATTGAGAAGGCTTTTGGGGTCTAAAGTGAAGGGAAAATCGCTCCCAACCCATCCCCACCACCAACTGTCTAAAATAGTGGTTCTGCAGTTATTGCAGCCCCAGATCCCCTTTTTAATGGGTCTATAATCCTGTTTTGTCATCAAGACCTACATATTGGCAGCATTTACAGCATCATACAGATACATAAGGGACTAGGCCTAGCTTATTTATGAATTAGCATCAATACCAAACATTCTCACTAAACTTTACGATTTAAACCATATAGAATCAAATTAGAATATCAAGTAGCACTCCAATGGCAGGATTTAGTGCATCTATATAACGTAGAACTCCAATGCATAGGATTTAGGCATCTATATTCAAGAATCCAATTGGTATTATATGGTAGAACCCCAATCCACAGGATTCAATGGATTTAAATTCAAGTTTCATTTAGATATAAGCAGTGCTAAAATCATTTACCTTTGGAAACTTTCAAGCTCGAGCAAATGACTGATAAAGATTCCACAGGCATGGAGTTATATCCTGCATTAATCTCGACAAGTTTTGGAGAAACTAAAATGAGATTTGACAGAAAGTTTCCAGTTTCACGCCCACCACGATTGTTGCTGTAAAAGTTATGTCAACAAGTTACGTTTTTGCACAAAGAATTACCAAAATCTGGAGAAATCCATTTAAAATTTAAACCTCATATCAATGTTTGTAAGCATCAAATTCCCCTTTATTTCTTCTCGTGCATCACGTAAGCCAAAAGAACCAAGCCCAATGTTCTCAATGTTAAGGGTTTGGATGCCCTTGCAAAGAAATCTACCCAGTTCTGCTCCCATTTTGCTGAAGCATAGATAAAATCTATGATGAGTGCACAAAAAGAAACAAGAAAAGGATGAAAGTTCTTCGCCTCGAATTCTCTGCATTTATAGTTTATGCACAACAAATAAATTTGAGAGAATATGATTAGCTTAATGCAAAAAACGACATGAGAGAACATATACAAATGATAATATGCACTCCCATGAAGATTTTAGGGACAGAAACATGCAGTTACCAAGAAATGCAAGGAGGTAATGAAGGGCAGCGATAATGGAGTTAATGTCTTATTTGTATTACAAATCAGTACCCTACACAAGACTTCTAATAAACATTTATAAGCATATCAAATAGGAAAAGAATCAAGAAAGAATATTTTTTGAGGAAAAGAAAGAATATCACCAACATGCAAGTGTTAGGCTTTAGTCAAGAAGAATTTCTGAATTCAAGAAAGTTAACTTATATTTACACATATACAGTGGATACAGATTAGTAACCAACAACTAGGTGACATGACACAATTTAATATGAAACATAAATGTTGTATTTTGAAGGAAAGTTGTTTCCAAAAGAAATATTAGGAAAATCCATAATTTAGTATCAAACAATAAACCAAAGAAACACCAAACGGGAATACTATAAACATAGCAGCAATCAAAGACAAACGAAAGAGTATATAAATATTAGAGGATTTAGTTTCTAATTGGACATCCAATTATATACAGAAACAGTGTGACGGACTAACAACTCACCCCTACTTGCCAGGAGGTGCTTAGAAAACAGATATGATTGAAGTTTTACAAACTATACATTGGTACCTATACGAACCTTCCAAGGTGATTTTTCCCGATTGAAAGAGCTTTGAGTTGTTTCTTCCAAGTTGAAAGTGTCCTTAAAAGTTGACTTACTCCATCCCAAGTAAGATCACAATTTCCCAGCCTCAGATCAACTAGTGAAAAATGACTCTCTGACATCTCAGAAAAGTAGGGAATCATACTCCTAGAGGTGATAAAGTCATCTGATCAGCAGAAAGCTATTAAACTTCAAAAGGAGAAAGCATAAATTCAGTTACTTGATTCCATCATCCCCAATAGGATTATCGCTCAAATCTAAAATCTCCAACTTCGGCATGCGAACCAATGCCTCTTTAAGACAGTCAGCGTCATCCTTCTGAAGATTAGTATACCTGAAATTATGAAGGAAGAAAAAGAAAAAAAAAGAAACACAATGTGGAACAGATTTCTCAAAAATAGAGAACAATTCATGCAAAAGGATTACTCCAGTTTTATTTACTAGTATATTTTTCCATCTTTTCACATATCTTTCGGTTCCTATTTTATTTTACATTTACCTTCCTGTAGAAAAATCTATAATGATGTAAAACCAAAATCTTCTGGGACTTTCCTCATCACAGACTATGAAATTACAAAGAAATCAGTTTTCCTTTGCTTCATTTTCATTCCCTTAATAGGTCTAGAGGCAGAGAAAAAATAATATGACAAATCATATCTATATTTAAAAGAAAAGGATTTGATCAGCTTAAATGAAAGCATGGTCCTACATGGAGGAAGAAGATGCACAGAACTGAACCCCCACCCCACGCCAACCCATAGAGAAGAGAAAATCAGATAAGGCTGAGTTAATTTTTCATGTTCATTTACATCTAGAGACATTCGTTCTTCATTCAGTGAAATCATCTGAATTTATGTGTCATAAATTAGCTGTCAATTTGTTGGACAGCTTAGTTAGTATCCATGATCTAATCCTTCTTTTCTTGTAAACAAAATGAAACAATATGGTGTTTCTATTTTTTGAATTCTGTAGAAAAGAGAGCATTGTTCGTAGAAGATTTCACCAATGTTTAGTTAATTAGTACTTTGATTCTTGTTATTGCTTGAAACGCTCAAAAAAGTGCATCTTTAGGAAATGCCATAAAAGGATTAGGCAGATTGGAATTTAGTTTTTCTGTCATAGTACACATGTATGCATACTACATACATACGATAAAAGAATGTAATAAAATTGGTTCTTTTGAATATACATGGATTTGGTACCAGACATTAAATTGTCCATAACTTATTCTAATTGACCTACTCCAGATGAGGAATTCCAGTCAGTGAATTTTGGTAAACCAAAGATTCCATATAATTTCAAAACCAAACTGAACAGGATTTCAGTAAAACACACCAAAACCTTGTTGGTTGGATTCAGCTTTTCAGTTAAAACCAAATATTGAATGTATGCAAGTAGATTAACAATAGGATACCTTAAATTCAACACGTGCAACAATTCTAAGGACTTGCCTATTCCAAAAGACAACTGCTTGCTCTTAGTGGATTTCCATTTATGATGAGATAGCCATCCAGTAAGCTGCAGCATTGAAAATTAATGACCGTCATGAATTTGTTATGAGTTTCAAGTAGAACATTCGAAGAAAATTTAGTCAGCTCACATTGTTTTCGGAAAGGTCCAGGACAGTTATATTGGATGATGAATCAAGAAGGGTCTCCAAAACCATTTTTGCAACATTTTGGTGGAGATGATCGTCACATAAGGTTAATGTAGACAGGTACCTTAAATTAAATAAATTAAATGATGCTTCAGAATTTTGAGAAAATATCATCCACTTAAGTGAGACGTACTCATGCAGAAGTTTATGCATTAACAAATGGAATGCAACCGCATCTTCCTATCTTCTAATACCACCATTGTATATCATCAAAACAAAAAAGAGTACAACTTTCCCTCCTAGGAATTGTCAAAATATACAATGTTCTAGAAAGGAATCAAGCACCATTGGAATCAAGATCCATATGATGAAATTGATAAATGGTTTATTCAAAAGAAAACTGCGTATCCCTGTAACTTGATTGACCATAAGATTGTACAACATTACGGATAGCTAATATTGGAAACTGGGTAATGAAATCTATTTTTGTTCCGAGCAACGAAATTGAAATCCTAAAAGTTTTTGAAACTGGATACTAACATCTATCTTGGTGATATCATCTTAACATACACCCCTGTGTAGCCTCCAACAATTGCAAAATTTAGTAAAACATGGATTTTTCATTTGCTTTCAATTGATGCACCAATAAAGCAGCAATTCAAGTCTGTCTAATTGTCCTGTAATTAGTAGATAAGTTCTTCCATACTATCAATAGTCTGCAAGTGCTTTTCCTTAATTTCTATTGGTCCTTGCAAAAGAATCTAGGACTGCAAAATTTTCTCCTAGAAATCACATCCACAAAATGAAGATTGGTAAGTATAGAATTTTAGGATTTGGGAGAATAAATCTCTCTCTCATCTTATTAACAAAGAATTACAAATGTAAATATAAAACTAAGATACCAAAACGGTAACTATACCAAATAGGTACTAATCAATTATAATCCTATCTAAAATGTAGTAATTAACATAATAGTCAACACTCCCCCTCAAGTTGATGTATAGATGTCCCACATGCCCAACTTGCAAACGAATGTATAAAAACACCAAAGGAGGAAAACAACAGTGTGTTGCCGGCGTATGGCCGTAGCAAACGGTTGCTGGACAAAGATGCCAAATTTCTTCCAAAGTCAAGGAGCTAGCAATGCTAGCCCATCTTATCTACTATCTTATTTTCCATTTTTGTCCATAAAGTAACCATCAAAATAGAAATCCCAACAAACATAGCAAAAACCCACTCGCAAACTGCACTGACAAAAAACCACACCAAAGATGCAATGCTTAAGACAAGTAATGGAAGTTGGACCGGACTGGAGGAGCTGCAAAGGGAAGCAGTGGTGACAGGTGGTGGCGAGTGAGGCCCACCAGTGGCTGGAATCAGGCACCAGCGATTCTGGCAGCGGTGTTGAAGGAAGAGGGAGAAAAACTCGATCTCTTAGAAACCAAAGAAGAAATTGGCAGAAACCTAGGTTGCAGAAAACCCTATGAATTTTGGAAAAATCCAGCCGGCTGCAAGGGAGGAAAACTCGACCTCAAATAGGCAGCAAGGCAGTAACACAAGAAGAGGGAATTCGCATCCCATTTTTAGTGATGCATGTAGAAAACACTCAGCCCTAAAAAGCACCAAACAAAACCGAAGTTGCAAAGGGAGAAAACTCAACCTCAAAAGGCAACAAAATAAACCTTCAATTGCCGAGGGATTAAAATTCACCTCATAAGGCATCCAGTAGAATCTTAAGGTTTGGGAAAATAAATATTTCTCGCAAACAAAGAATTACAAGTAGATATAGAAACCTAAGATACCAAATAGGTAACTACTAATCAATCTATGATTAACCTAATCAATTATAATCATATCTACAATATAGTAATTAATATAATAGTCAACAGAAAGAAATGTAAGAGCCTGCTAACATTCCAAATACTTCAGGTAGAAGAAATTTCTATGTGAATTATGAGAAATTGAAAACCACATCCTGGTTAAATGATATGCTTTCCTCTGAAATTCATGTCAAATCCTTCACTTACAGAATCTTACAACAATGTGAAACTAAATCCTCAAGTTTTCTGCATTGCCTGCTTGCATGCTAATGGTAGACAGAGACTATCACTGAAGGCTATGGAGTATTCCAAGGCCATTCAATTTTTGGAGTACTTTAATCAAAAAACTTATTAGATCATGAATCTTGACCCCATATTCTCATGATGCTGGTTCAGAGAGCAACATCTAGTCTGAAGTTAAATGCTCTTCAACTGACACAACAAGATTCACGGTGATAAACCCGTCAAAGAGAATATATGTGAGACGACTGAACATAACATTAACCCAAGTCAGGCAGACAGGTTACCTTCCTGATGCTAAAAAGGATGCAAGTCCAACAGGCAAGGGAAATGGATCACTCTCAAGAAAGCTTGATGTCTTGATAGAGAAATGGTGGATTCTATGAGCACTACCACCTTTAATTGATAGTGACTCACAAATACAGTTGATAAATGATGTTGAAAGCTTGCAATGCATAAATTCAGTTGACTGAAGTGTTTCCACATTCTGCTTCAGAAGTCTGCACAATCCATCAACCTGTAAGATAAAGAAGAAAACTGAAAAGATTTCAAAATTAAATATATCAAATTTCATAAAAGTTTCATCCCTAAAATTAGAACTGCTTGAGACATCTCATATCATGACTCTTCACTTAAATCTACTTCAATGTCAAAACCATGTTTCCAAGCATATGGAATCAAGCAGGTCCCTCTTGCCTCGAAAAATATAACCGAGCATGAAATGTAACAAAGAATGGAAATGAAAAGAGAATATTTTACAAATTGATGATGGATAGGATAAGCAAACAGAATAAACACTCACCCACTAAACACGATGCTTTAGCGAAATTTCTTAGGCAAGTACATACTTTTAAAAGCGAGTGACATGTGATATACTGATAGCCTGTTGCTTACAGGTAGGAATAATGTTTTACATGTGATATGTACAAGGTTTCTATGAAAAAGATAGTAATGTATGAACCCAATATCTCTATGATAAATGCACAAAAACATTTAAATGAACTGTTCTGTCTTATATTTCTGCAAAAGGAAAAAAAAAAAAAAAGTGACTTGTACATTAACATAATTCTAGATGTTTTACCCACGAAGAATGTTCCAACAATAACATAGTTTGTTTTTCCAAAGAACATTTCATCCCTATAAATAAATGAGATAGAAAGTATAGCTACATGCAGCATAACAAAGTTTATGTGCTTCTAAACTTAGCCTATTTTTCCGTGAAAGTCAGCAGAAACACACATATGTATGTACATATCAAGAAAAGGCACATGCATGCTGACACATACAGATAGATCAGACCTTACATGCTCTTTGGATTTTATCCAGTGAACTTCCAGTCTTTCCAGCCTGCTGTTCCCTAACAAATTCTGCAAAAAATCTGACAGTCAATTAACAAAGGTAAGAAAAGGGGACAACAAAGTAAATCCATTCCAAAATAAAAGTATTGGTTTCGGTGGTTTCTTGGATGAATACATGCATCTCTAGTTGTCTACCACTAAGTTCCCCATTCAAAAGTAACAATCCAAAAGATTTCTTTCCAAACAGTCTAGGCCTAAGAAAAGGTGACTCAAGGTTTTTCCTCTGGGCAAAAAAATGCCACTGCCTTGGAATATCTTATTTACTATTTGCATATGGACCATAGTTTTTGGTCAAGTAAATGATGATCACTACGTTACTTTCAGAGTTGTTTTTCTTTGTTTTGATGCTGTTTATTCCTTCTAGTAACATATTAAAGATCAAATTATTTCCGGTGTTGGGGGTGAATGATTCATTGTTTCTCATGGGTAATCTTGTTTACCTTGTTAGTTCGTTGTTGTCCACTTATTTGGGATTGCTCAAGGTGATAAATAAAGATCAATGGTAGCCTATGATGCCCCTATGAAAACATTTATGAAAAGTTTCTGACTATATAAAGATAGCACTTGAGAAAGAGAGATAGATCACTCTAATAAATAGTGTCATCAATAGCATTTGAATATACCTTCTATTGCTTTTTTCTATGGCAGCTCTAGGTCGAGAAAATCGGACAAACTTAGAAAGGCATGGCATGCAAGAGTTTAAATGATATCTAGTAGTCGGATACCGTGAGGAAACCAAATTTTCTTATTATATATTCAATCTATGGAACCAAAATACATCAAATCATACATCCAACTCAAAAATTCTTATCCAAATAACTTCTTTTCCAAATTAAGAAATTAAAGGCCGGTCCATGTAGAGCCAGGCACGTGACCTTTGTTCCATTTCACTTCAGCAACTATTTCACACTAGCTTTTCCCTCCATTTACCACTTAGAGCTGGAAATTTTACCGGTTTTCATAACCCAAAGTACGCCTGAGAAGCCCCATAAAGTGAGCCTTTTTAAGCCATCAAATATGAAGTTTCATGTTGTTTGTCTCAAGCATTCTCTTCAGTCAAGAAATCAACACAAGGCAGACAAAACTTCAAATAAAACACTTCACCAACTTCTATGGAACTTGACAAGGAAATGGATACCACATATTCAAGAACTTACACAAAGTTCGGGACCACAAAGAGCACCAGGAACTCTCAGATACCTGGAAAAAGTGTCATTACACTCTAATGAATTATACATATAGGACCTTAACATGCAAGTTATATAAATGCTCGCATCAGTAAGCACATAAATCAAATTACAAATAAGTATTACTACCAGTATGCTGCTGAATATGGTGGTGTTTTTTCTTATTTTAAGAGTAAAAAGGTGATATTAGTTCATTTCGGATTGAAGTGATATATTACCTGGAATAGGATCCATATTTTTGACAATGATCTGCAAACTTTTCGTAACAAAAGGAATTTCTCTTGTGTCCCCTACAGCCCATGGAGCTTATTATAGAAGCTGCAAGACCAAAAAGCATAGTGTTACATAGCTTCTTATTTGGATTATTTACCAGGAAATCTTACAAACTGCCCAGACAATTCTCCACAACTTCAATGACACTAAAATCCATTCTCCATCTTCCTTTTCTCTTACACAGTAGATTCCCATGTCTGTGCAGACATTTCAAAACCACCATCAGGGAACACTGTAAATATTTGATGAGTAGGAAGACAAATTTACCATGGTTTCCAAAACGGACCAGACCAACAGGTCCGGCCAGTTGAACCAGGAACCAGATACGGTGAACTGGTGTTTGAATATCCGTTAAATATTGCCCTCATCCCTTTTTGAGCTTCCCCAAGAGAAAGAAGGTAAGGAATAAATGAGAAAACTAAAGAAAAAAAGTTACAGCATTACCTGGAATTTCTATTTCTCCAATACTTCCATCAAAATGAGGAAGCAGTGCTTTCTCTGCTGCTGCATCAAGACAGCTGCTTTGCATATAAATACGATGAACAGGCGGCAATAATAGTTGAATAAAAGAAAATGAATTTGCTTTGTAAGAGAGAATTCAGTTAGATATGCATACTCTTGTAAATGTGTTTCCCAGTACATCTGCTTCCAATCATCTGGAAATTCATCCTTGAGTTCATTTTGTTTTGCCAACCAGCTAGACCAACGTGCCTCATATAGCATCTTCCATGCTGTCTCGAAGTTCAACCATCTGAAAAAATAGTAGCTAAAATACGTAAGGCTAGATGCACAAGAAATGTGTGTACTCTGGCTTATGTTTTGTATATTTATTTATACAATTTTTATTCCTGACCTTTTACGCTTTCTTCGAACTCCTGAATCACAATCTTCATAACCATAATCCTCTTGTGTGCCAAATGGCCTGTACAAGAAGATTCATAATGCTCCCACACTATAAGTCTTTGCTTGACACAAAGGTAGTAAATCAAAATGAATATAAGTTACTCATTAAAATGATAAGTTCCTGTTTATACGCTTCTCAGAACAAGTGCGATGCCAGCAATGACAATAATTGCAGTAATAAGGAATTCTAAGGCACACACATATTGCCAGCAATTTGAGGCTAAACCATGCCACAAGCCTTAAAAAGGTTTCATTTGACATTGTTCTAGCATTAAAACTCTGATTAATGTCATCTCTGCACTATGTTCAAATTAGGGCAGAGAATCAAAATTCTTTCTTTTACTATGTCCAGTAGAATAATTTTTCAAATTTACTCTTTGAAGCTATTTCAGCGATATTATGTTTAAGGCTTCTCTTGTTATGGCAGAAGAGAACTTCAAAGCACCTAGCTCGCACAGATTAAAATGGTTTTTCTTTGGGAGCCTTTAATTTTTAATTGACACCTTTGAAATATCTTATTCTAGGGTAAACTTGATCAATTTGAAACAGGAATAAATCTATTATAGAGTTCAAGTTCCTGCTGATCTTAAGAGATCAATTGAACTCTACATTAAGTAAGATAGAGCAAAACAAATTCCATTTCAGGTAGAACAGGAATAATTTTCTTCCTCGAAGGGAACAAAAGCATTTTGAATAAC
>JAOXNR010032021.1:0-14476 GCA_028571225.1 Parsonsia alboflavescens | reverse complement strand
GTGCAGGGTGTTATTATATTAGGAGGTTTTAACCACTTGAAAAATTTAGAGGAAGCATAAACATCAGTGCTTATCAAAGGATATTCTTTCTTATAGAAAGACTGATGTTTCCCAAGTTAAAAGATCAAAATTATTTTATGGATCTGCTAAAGGTCAAACAGGATAGTTAAGAGTATAACAGATCCATTAACATAAAGACATAAAATAAAAATAAACAGAGGTTAATCTTTACCCTTTAACTAACATGTGATTTGTCTTATTAGTTTTACTATTTTGTCTTCTTATGCAGGAGATTTAGCAAGTAACAATTATCATTTACCAACATGAACCCAGACAAGATTGGGAGTCCCATGTTCTCGGTATGATAGAACTGGCAAAAATAAGAGGCATAGAAATTTTCAAAAGCTGAATACAAAATGACGAAAGTGCAGGGTGTTGTTATATTATGAGGTTTTAATCACTTGCAAAATTTAGAGGAAGCATAAACATCAGTGCTTATCAAAGGATCCGCTTTCTTGTAGAACGACTGATGTTTCCCAAGTTAAAAGATCAAAATTATTTTATGGATCAGCTAAAGGACAAACTGGATAGTTACGAGTATAACAGGTCCATTAACATAGAGACATAAAATAAAAATAAACTGAGGTTAATCTCTACCCTTTAACTAACATATGATTTGTCTTATTAGTTTTACTATTCTCTTCTTATGCAGGAGATTTAGCAAGTAACAATTATCATTTACCAACATGAACCCAGACAAAATTGGGAGTCCCATGTTCTCGGTATGATAGAACTGGCAAAAATAAGAGCCAGAGAAATTTTCAAAAGCTGAATCCAAAATGACGAAAGTGTAATAATAATACCAAATTTGACAGGGCTGTGACGCAGGAAGGAGAAGATAATCTCAAACTAAGAGAACTTACAATTCAGTTTAATGAAATAAGGTAAACTTGAGAAAATGACCTGTTTAATAGGGTAAATTGAAATTTCTAAGACAAAAAGGAATCAGAGACTAAGAATAATTTAGATTTGGACAAAAACATGTAATTATAAAAAATTTAGAACTGTAAACTGCTTTATAATTTCCTTTGGAAATAACAAAGAACTTTGGTGTGCTTTGAGAGAGTTAGTAGTGCATCTACTCTGAACAACAGGAACCATTTTCCTTTCTGTAGAACATCAGAAGAACAGAAAGCTTACAGCTTTGTTCTCTCAATGAAAGTCCTTAAAGGAAACTTCAAACAACCACACACTGAGCACTCTTCTTTTGCTGGTACATCATCACTTTTAAGTACCTACAATGTAAAAATAATCAAACAATAATCAACTATAAGTAATTCAAACTCTCAAGAGATCAATTTTTACAGGTGAAAAGAAGTAGCAAAGGCGTTTTCAAGAAACTAGTCACATGTCAAGAATAAGCATGATGCACTTTAGGTACATCCTAAATTGTCAACTTTTCTCCTTCCCCCCTAACAATAATCTTCAAACACTATCCATTTTACCCCCATAATGCATGCTGCATTGCATTTTCCCAAACTACAAAGCACACACTCTCTGATCTGGTCCATAACCCATATACATCTGTTCTTATTTCCTATCATAAAGAAATCAATCATATCTCAGAGGAATAACTGAATTAGGGGTTAAGGTAAGAAAATACTTAGAGAATTGATAATGGGGAAAAAACAAAGGAAATACTACCATTTACTTATCCAATTGATTAATTAGTGTGCCATTAGACGGGAATATGAAATTTTGCATAAACTAAGGTATAAATCTCTGTTTGTGTGTAAATGTGTCTATTTATATTCTTATTCGTTGTTGTTTCCTGTACCTTCCAGAAGGCCCCAAACATCCAAGTTAGTTATTGTAATATATATTTGCTTTGACAAGCGATGACAACCAAGCCTAGAACAATTTGTGCAATCTTAAAAAGTAATAACAAGAAAGCACATTACTTCATGATGGGATGATTTATTTTGGTTCTCCAGAACTGATAACTCAAAGAAATGTGGATCTCAAACCAAATTTAGAGCTCTTTAGTTGAAAATGAAAAGCTCTAGAGGAAAAAAATCTTCTAGAGTGGACAGGCATGCAACTGAGAAGCAAAAGGATATATTGATCTTTCAATTCTTCTTCATTCTTGACTTTGAGGCATTGCCTCAGAACATGCTAACAAAAATAAATACTCCCTCTGTCAATAAATATAAGTCAACCATCATTCTGCACAAGTTAAGGTAACTTTTTTTTTCTCTAAAATACCCTATAATCATCCATTAAAAAATCTAAACACCATTTTACTATATCATTAGAGGAATAATATAGAAAACGCTTTCAAATACCCAATTAAATAACAATGACTGACAATTAGTGACAAACATGGTCAGTTAGAATGAGGGAGTATATCCCTTCTGGACCTTCTCAAGTAATTTGGATAGAGTATGTCCTCCTAGAAGTTAGTCAGAAATTACCAAATGCAGTTAAATTATTTTGTGCATTTCAAAAGAAGTCGAACAAGAAAAAGTTACTCAAACTAGGCAACAAATAAATAATATCCTCTTAATGCTCGTTCTTGTGCAGCACAGGAGCAACAGAGATAGCCTTTTGCTCCTGATATGTTTGTAAGCAAGAAACCAAACATCCTAATGGTTTTCTGCAATGGAGTTTTGGACCTTGATCCACTAAAAAGATATTAAATGGCAATGGAGTAAATTAGGAATGGGTTGACATTGACCTTAAAATCAAGCCAGTGAAATATAAGAAGAGAACCTCAGATTTTGCTCTGTAATCTTAGTTGGGATAATATGCTGTCAACAAAAATGCAGATGCTTCCGTGAAAAACCAACAATGCCTAGCAATAAAATAATTAATGAATTACTATGTGCAGAAGAATATATTAACGGCATTAATTGACATGAGAAATAACGGAAATCGGGGGACAAAAGGGTGAATAAAAAATTGAAAAAAATAACTCGGTAGAAGGACTCACAAAGAGAGACCCAAAAACTACCGATCAGGGCAAGTGCGAGAGAAAAAGATACCCTGAAACAATTCGCAGCAAGCTCGCGCCTCGACGGTGATGTGAGACGTCAGACGGGTAGAAGCCAACATGCCATGCAGAGGCAGCAGCGACTGAGTGCAACCAAGAACACCGGTAGTCCTGTGACAATATCAGTCAAATTATCATATAAATTTTTCCAATATGAAAAATCTGATAGGAAGCAAGAAAATCGAGACAGAACCTGGGAAGTGCAGAGGAGAGGAGGCGCCGAGATGTAGCACCCTGGCCATTAAATAATGACGGCGGAGGACGGGCGCAAGGGAGTGATGTGGAGTTCCGGAAGGTGGAAGCTCTTGTTGAGGAGAAGAGAGATCGAGAGAGCGAGCCGCAGCGCCAAGCCATGCTTTGCTTTCTTTTCTGATTTTTCCGGTATCGTGGCCGACGATTAATGGATTATTTTGGCCACGGTTTTAAGGTATTAGGGTTCAGGGAGTCACACCTGACGACGCCGTAGTCGTCACAAGCAAGAACAACTGGAACACCTTGGGTTATTTTTGTGTGTATTAATATTTCCTCTTTTTCTTTTTCCTATTTTCCTTTTATCTGCTTTTCTTTTTCTTTTTCTATTGAACAAATGGAAATATTAATTGATTTTTAATTTAACAAGACTTGATTCATTCTCATTTAAAAATTAAACACATTCCATTTTTATATTGCAATATTTAAGTTACTAATTAAATTGATCACTGATCATGTATTGTATTTATTTGTTGAAAAAAAGATATTAGAATTAATAATTTAAAGATTTAATAACTTAAAAGGTTATTTAAAAAAACAATCATAATATTTTTTGAAATAATAGGTACC
Source organism: Parsonsia alboflavescens (assembly GCA_028571225.1). Classification (NCBI taxonomy): domain Eukaryota; kingdom Viridiplantae; phylum Streptophyta; class Magnoliopsida; order Gentianales; family Apocynaceae; genus Parsonsia; species Parsonsia alboflavescens. The sequence continues at coordinate 10,605 of JAOXNR010032021.1, read as the reverse complement.
TAGCTTTCATTTCCCGCTTAATGCCCAAGTTTTTTTCAGAAAATATAGTGTTAAAATTATGTTGAAATTTCAACCAATTAAAGTTTTGTTTAAGAAATATAATGTAAATAAAATTATATTTTTCTTTTATTATTGTAATGATTGTTGTCTTCTAAAATACAGAAAGTTAAGGGTGAAAAAAAGTTAAAATTAAATCTTTTTTTTTTTGAACTTTTGTAATTTTAAGTTGGTTGGACGATTCTATTAATAAAATTATATGTTAGTTTTTAAATAAGATACATGATCCTTCTAGATAATGGTGAGTTTGTTTTTAAATAAAATATATGACCCTTCTAGATAATGGTCCATTAATATAATTTACAAAAAATTATTTTCATTTGTTTGGGTTATTTTTTCATTAATATTGAAAAAAAAAAAGGGTGATTATTTGAAATTGTGATATTTTTAAAATTTTAATTTACATGAAAAAATATCAAAATAAGACGTTTGAAAAGGGAGGGAGAAACAAAAACACACAAGTAACGAGATTTTATTTCATGTCCATGCATGGTTACCACTTTACCACTTTCAAATTCCAAAACGGGCCATATTGGACTTCTGTGGTTGTGAGTGCGCTGAAGAGGGTCCACGCAATAAGCCCATCTATGACTAGTAACGTGACCCAAACTACACATTGTTTAACAAAATATAGATGTAAGAAAAACTTTATATATAGAGAGGAATGATAGTGTATGCACTGCTATAGTGTGCGTCACAGTGAAACGATATTGTTTTACTAGTGTTGGGAAAAAAAAAAATAGTGGCAAGGCGAAGAATGTGGAGATCGAGGAACGACTCGGTGAGGCACGACACGGATCTGCTCTCGACTGCCATGGAACGGTGCCGAGAAGGGGAAGTATGCTGATGGTGTAGGAGACGGCAGCTGTGAGAGGTTGTTTGGGGTGCTGCGTGATTTTCGGGAAAAAAAAATGAAGTTGTAGATTTGGAGATCTTGAGATTTGCATGCCAAATCGATGCTAGGGAAGACCATCAGTGGAGAGAGCTATTGTGAGAAGGCTCGTTGGTGGTCGTTTTGGCAGCTATGGTGTTGATGACTACTTCTTGGTGGTCGTTTTGGTGCCTGCTCGGTGGGGAGCGGCCCTTAGATCTTGTCGTCGCGACTTCCTTTTTTTTTTTTTTTTAACATCGATGAAATGACGTCGTAATAAAATCTAGATCACATAGTAGAGGTACACAAGATATCATTCCTCTATATATATGTGTATATATATAGATATATATATATATATAGAGAGAGAGAGAGAGAGAGAGGGAGAGAGAGAATGAAATGACGAGATTTTAAGGAGTCCATAATTAACTTTAATCATTTTCCTCATAATTCTTAAAAATAAATAATATAAAAAACTCGTTTAAATTGAATGAAATTTGTTACTCAAAAGACTTATTTATATACTCCTCTCTTCTCAAAATTAATATTCATCCTAATTTGATTGCTCAAAATTTCATCAAAATTTGATGAAAAAAATATACTTTTTCAAATTTAAATTATTTTAAAAAATAAGATATTAACCCATCTATATTTCTAGATGAAAATTAGTTTTTTTTTTTTTTTCACACTCATCCCTCTTTATTTCTCCACCCACGCTCTTCATATCTTGAACTCAAATCCTTCAATCTAAGAGTGTTATCACTTACTACTAAATTAAAGAAGACTTGAAAAATGAAAATGAATTTCTAATAGGGAGATATATCTTTTTCAAAATCATCTAATTTAATCTCATTCTTGAATTTTACAAGCATTTTTTTAAGAAGAAAGACAAAAAAAAAGAGTTAAAAAGTTCACAACAAATCATTTGGTGGTTGGAAGCTGTCGTTTCCACAAAAAATAATACCTTGCCAAAATAAATACAAAATTATTTTTAGATATGATAATAGGAATCGTATCCACTGAGATTTGTTTTACCAAATTTTGTTTCTAAATAAACCCAAGATATGAAGTTAAAATAAAATAAATAAATGATGAAAAGGGGTTTTAGAAATAGGATGGAAGATAATTTAATAAATGAAAGAAAGATTTGTAAAAACAAATATTGTTGAATTTGTAGGTGTTCCAACTTAATTAATCATTGACTTAAATAAATAAACACAAATAAGAATAAGTTGGTTAAAATAGGACGTCTAATTTTACCAACCTTCCCTGAATTAGACTAAGTATGAAATGCTCAATAAAATGTCCCCAATTAATAGATAACCAACGAGAATACTTGCAAAGATTTAAAATATTAATTGTATGAAAGATCTAGGAAAGCCTAACTCAAGTTGGCAATCTCCCACGGGTATGAATGTTTAAACTCGATCAATTATTTTTTAGGAAGTTGATCATAATTGTTACCATATGAATAATCTAAATGATACAATTCAAATTCAAACACTAACAAAATACTACTGGAAAATAACTAATCAATGAATCAGATTAAAAAGCTAAAACTAGTAGTGATAGGATTAAATCAGAAATAACTAACCATTCGAATTATGTATAAGATCAAAACCTAGAATCTCACGATATTTAGCTGGAACTTCGACTAAGTGACTAGACAAAAGAATTTAGTCACTCATGACATTTGAAATTCCCAAGTTAAAAGAAAGCACAAATGAAAAAAATTAAGAAATGAGATGCTAAATAATGAAAGATCCTCTTGATTTATATGGTGGTGAATGGCCTTAAAATAACTTCTTCCATGATTTTTCTGATCTCTTTGAATTGTGCCTTGATTCTCTTGAAATATTTTATTGATTTTGTTATTTTAGAAAGTAGAATATAGTTTAATTCTCAAGTCAAACTTTGACTTTTCCGCATCGCTTCTCTCTTCAAGACTAATTTCTCAAGTGCGTCTGAGGATTTTTAACTTTTTAAAACAGTTTTCAACAAAATTCACTCAAATATATCTAATAATAAGTAGAAATCAATGAACAGATGAATTAAATACACATGAGTACCAGCTCAAACCAAAGTCAATTGTGTTCAATGAATTTTTTTAATATATTTACTTCACTTTTTCAAAATTAATTGACTTAGTTTTTTTTTTTTAGGAGTCTCCGAATCAATTCGTATACATGTTGACATTTCATTAATCAATGAATATACTGGTTGGATTCAAACTCGAGACCTATAGTTTACACGCTTGTCATTCTATCAACTGGTGTGTCTCCGAAGGGATAACTTAATTCTTTTTAAACATAATAACATCAATTTATTAAAAAAAATGAATTTAGGAAATAAGACATTTATTTTCGAATAATTCAAAATAGAAATAAAAATATTCAATTTCGGATTGAGTATAAAGTTTTAATTATAATATTATTTAGTACTTGAAATGTTTTTCTCTCTACGTTAATCACTTCTCATATTGAGTTTGACTCAAAATTAAACAAGGATATATAAAAATGAAAATGAAAAGTGTCAAAACAAATTACAAATAGAGCCGTCAAAATGCCCTTGGGTAGCCCCGATCCTATCCCAGATTTTTTAAAGAATTGGGTTTGAAAGACCAGACCCCAATTGTAACAACGGTTTTTTATCCCATCTCTTAAGGGTCAAGAGTCAATTCTAGAATCCAAAGATATTAAAAAAGTTATTTTATTTTGTAATTTATTTATCATAATTTTAAAAAGTATATACTTTCTATTACCATTACAGTATTATTGTTTGTAGTAGTATTTTTTTTTTATTGAAACTCAAACTCTTTGTTTAATGTTTTTTTTATTGTAATAAATTTTAAATCCTAAAATTGAGTTTTTCATTTTTATGTTTGGTTTGTATTTAACGATTTTCTATAATTTTCTCTAGTTTTTTGTTCACTATTTTTTTCATTTTCTAAAAGTAATGTGAAAATTAAAATGTTTTATTTTAAATCTTTTTTAAAGTTAAAAAAAGAGTATATATATATAAGGGTTGACCTGTCCCGATCTTTAACCCTTATCAAGTTGAATTGAATTATTATTTTGACGATCCTTAAAAAAATGGGATTAACCCGTTCCATCCCTTTAAAATTTTTGACTCTTATAGTTGGGGTCAGATTGAATCAGACTAGCACCAATTGATGACAGCTCTAATTACAAGTAATATTTAGATACGATTTATATATGTACTTCAACTAATATACTTAAATCTATACCCACTCTCAGACTCCAAACCCATATAAACAAAACCCCAAGGATGTTTAATTATGAAAAGTTTGTAGTTCGTTGATACATTCGACATTGTTAAGCGTTAACTCAATAACTTGTGGCGGATGTTCAATAAACTGATAATACTCTCACCAATAATATAAAATGTTAGAATACTTAAATATATTTCTATACTATGGCTAAAATGTTATTTATATTTTTTTTGTTATCATTACAAATTAAATAGAGGTAAGATTAAAAAATATATATATATACATAGATAATTGAAAAATATTTTGTATTATGTGATAAAAAAAGGAGGAATTGTTAATTTTAATAAAAATTAAGTTATTAATATAAAATAACCTTTTGGATACATTCTAATGGATGAAACAGTGAGCCTGAAAATAAAAAATTTTGACGTCAAATCTCGTGAACAGCCTCCTAGATTAATTCATATATACATTCACGGACAGTGGTTGAATAATAATAATAATAAGTTATTAATTTAAAATCTCAATAAATAATAAATTATTTCTTTATTTAGAAAGAGACAATTTGAGATACTTAAAATAATAAAGAAAAGGGACCGAATTATTTTAAAGATAGAGATGAAGTGCAAATTATTTACTCCACGTATGGTCTGAATCTGATCCTTCCTAAAAGTAAAAGCAAAGCGGAAAATTCTTTCAACTTTTTCTTAAAATATCTGTACTCGATTTCCGTGCAACGAAAACTCATCATCTCATCCATGGAACCTTTTGAAATAAATCATTTCATATTTTATATATACATAAAAATATATATATATATATATATATATATATATATACGATTTTACGAAGGCGTGTTTCGGAACGCATTTCAACCGTTATCATAACGAAATTCTATCTGCTCATGTAGCCAACTAAGCGGAGCAAGAATTCCGTTACAGTAACGGTTGGAGAGCGCCTTAGTAAATCAATATATATATATATATATATATATTTCTTCACTAAACATAAATCATTCTAATTATAAGTTTTTATTATCAATTAATTAAGTATTTAATTATATTTTTTTATATATTATCAACTTTAATAGGTTCGGATCTTCTATTACACATTTACATGTCAATTCCAATTATACTAATAAAGTATTAAAAAAATTATCTTAATTTTTTATAAAATAATGATTAGTAATTTATATTTAATAAGGAAGGAGAATGAATATATATACTTTTTTTAATGGTATTTGGATCAATTTTTATGCACTTTAGTATTTCACTTATCCAAAATGTTAATGAAATTTAAATTCGAACTTATAATCTTTACACTCAGAATTCCACCTATTATGATATCTTCGAAGAAACGAGTGAATATATCTTATAATATTTATACAAAAAAAAATTTTCTTCTTTCTACTTTCAATGATTTTCTTTGTTTTCTTTTTCAGCAGTACGTAGTAGCAAAGTAATTGATCTCGGAGCAATTGAAAAAGTAGTGGAAAGTATTTACTCCGCCCAACCTTTTTTTTTTTTGATCACTACGCAGAATCCAAAGGTCACCAGTAAACCAAGTTTAGAATAACCACAGATTTTGCAGATCTCGACAAGAATCTCAAGTTTTGCATCCTTCATATCAGGTGCCTCTTTCTCGTAGGAAGGGAAAAACATAGAAATCAGCACGCTCATCCTGTACATCCTCTACCCTTAGACTGTCCCCAAACAAACGCAAATCTATAAACTTTTCATGTGTCATCGAAATCATAATTTATGATAACGCTTATGTATTAAAAGATTATTTATTTGTTTATATTATTTTGAATTTAATTTTTTTTATTATATTGTTTAAAAATATTTAAATTATGAATATATTTTATATAAATTTTATATATCATCAAACTTTATTTAAATTAGACTTTAAATATATAATGTTTTAATATTTACATCAAAAGTAATTTGACACAATGGTTAAGGAGGTAAATTTATATTGAAAGGTTACAAATTGAAATCTATTAAATAATATTATTAAATTATTATTAAATTTGAAGTTAACAAGTAATGAAAGGTAGATTGAAATGGTCGTGAGATATGTCTTAAAAAAATAAGGTCAAAGAAAAATTTAGTTTTTTATTTGATTCTTTTATGTCGGGACATGATAAATATTTCAAGAAAAATTTGCTTATCTTCACATGTCACACACTATTACAGTATATTAAAATGAATCGATAAAAGAAGTTATTTTTACAATTTAAAAGTAAGAAATGAATAGTTATTTTTTAGTGATAGTTTTTAGTGATAAAGAGTAATATTTAATTTTATAAAAACTATGAGGTCCCATGTGCAAATTTCTTCGTATTGCCCACCATTAGATTCGATTCCGACCACATCACCATTCCACAGTCAACAAATCACAGTGTGCGTCAAGCCGCAATAGGGAACCCTTTTCTTCTTCCTCCTCCCTCCCGCCTACTACTAAAATCAATTAAGCTCTCCGCCCGGTCCGTTTCCGCCGCATGGCCCCCTTTCCTCAGCTAATTATTTCTTCCTTTCTTTTCTTCTTTGTCGGTGAACTTGCAGCTGATTTCTTGGGTATTCCCCAAAACACGTGATTACTCAAGCTTTCAGCAATTGAATTATTAGAACTTAGCACTATTGCTCTTAGAAGTGGAATGAAATTTGCCCCATTAATATCATTAGTCCTCCTCCATAAACTCACCAAAAAATTCCAGCCAAATTGAAGTTTAGAGAATGACTTCTTCCTTCTTCGGATTATCATCACCCAGAGAACTGAATTCAAAACACAACAATAGTATTGAGAAATCCACGTTTTTTGCGTCTAAAAATTCTTTCCGTGCAATTAAATCCCGGTTTTCGTTGCAGCAATCTGCATGGCTTCTCATTACTCTTCTCCTCCAGATTTTCCTCGTGGTGCTATTCACTACTTACCCTCTGCAACAAGTTTTATTCAGTAGTATCAGGCAGCAACAAGAAGAGGCTAGGTCTGTGGCTTCCCCGGCTGAGCAATTCTGCAATACTGGGTTGGTTTATGTATATGAACTCCCACCAATGTTCAACAGAGAGCTATTGGAGAATTGTGATGATTTAGATCCGTGGATTTCGCGGTGCACTGCTCTATCTAATAACGGATTAGGCCCCAAAGCCAATGGCCTGTCGCAGGTTGTCCCGCAGGAGCTTACTCCGACGTGGTACTGGACTGACATGTTTGCCGGCGAGGTTATTTATCACTCGAGGATTTTAAATTATGAGTGCATTACCACCGATCCAGAATCGGCTACAGCGTTCTACATGCCGTTTTATGCTGGACTTGCAGTTGGGAAATTTTTGTTCACAAATTATACCGCGGTGGAGCGCGATTGGCACTGTGAGAAATTGGATGCTTGGATTCAAGAGCAACCTTACTGGAAGAAATCCAACGGTTCAGATCATTTCATTATGCTCGGAAGAATGACCTGGGACTTCCGACGACGATCAAAAGAAGAACAAAATTGGGGGTCCAGTTTTCTTAACATGCCCATGATGAAGAACGTCCTCCGCCTCTCCGTGGAACGAAGCCCATGGGATAATTTAGAGATTAGCGTTCCCTACCCAACGGGATTTCACCCGAGGTCCACTTCTGATATTCATCAATGGCAGAAATTTGTACGAGAGCGAAAACGGACGAGTCTGTTCACATTCGTTGGTGGAAAACGCAAAATCAACAACGATTTCAGAACTCTGTTACAGAATCAATGCTACAACGAAACCGGCTCTTGCAGGGTCGTGGACTGCTCTAAGCTTCCCTGCAACGACGGCACGTCGGCGATTCTCGAAGCGTTTTTGGATTCAAACTTCTGTTTGCAACCCAGAGGGGATGCGTATACGAGAAGATCCATGTTTGATTGTATGTTAGCGGGTTCAATACCCGTATTTTTCTGGGAAAGAAGCATCCGAGGTCAGTATCAATGGTTCTTGGCAGAGGAGCCGGAGACTTTCTCTGTTTTTGTAGACCAGAATGATGTGAGAAATGGTACGTGTATAAGAAAAGTGTTGGAGGGGTATAATGATGAAGAAGTAATCAGAATGAGGGAAAAGGTGATAGGCCTAATACCTAGGTTTGTGTATAGTTTGTCTAGTGAAGGTGCCGATAAAAGTAATAATGGTGGAGATGCGTTTGATATCGCCATGGAAGGAGTGCTAAGAAAATTGAAGGAGGAAAGAAGGGTTGCAGAAGGTCTGCAGGGATTCCAAATGGGGCAGTGACCATATTATTATGTACAGTAACAAAAAAGTTTTTTATTTAAATTTATTTTAATTTTTTTGTTGAGCAGAATAACCAAATCGAAAATTTTCATTCCATTTGCATGGTGCAAGAATTATATGGTTGAGAGCTGGGAAATGGACTCAGATGGAGATTTTAATAAACGGTTCTGCACATTCCACGTTCAAATATTTCATGATATTGTTTCAAGTCATCATCTTCCCCAACGAGTACTGGGGTTGCTTTCTTTATTTTACTCTGTTCTTTTAATATTTCCTGCTAATAAAGAATTTTTGTAATAGAATATGAGTAGGATTTCAGTTGATAAACTTAATTATAAGATATTCTAATTATTTTCAAAATTCAAATTCACCATGTTTAAATTAAAAATGTCTAAAATTTGTGATATGTTTCCTACCCTATATATCTTCTACCTAATGATGAGCAGACAAACGCTTGTTTTTTTTTTTTTTTTTTAATAATAAATATTGCATATTGTTTAAATTGAATTTTATAAAGATAAATTATATTTAATATATTAGATTAACGTAAAAGTCTGCGATTGTTATTTAAGAATACATCCTATATGAATCTTGACTTATGATCTTGGCCAATAATGTTATCGAAGATGTGAAATATTTCCATTTTTTGGCTCTAACTACTGTAGATTGAATTCAAGAAAGAGTAACATTGAATATCCGAAACGGGGCATAATCATAAGTGTAAAATGATTAAAATGGTAAACTCAAATTACACATTGAAAATAGAACATATTACAGAAATAGTTCGTGAGATACAACTATGAACTTGAAAACACTCAAACTACGGAACTAAGGAGAGAACTCAAGCTTCTAAGTTTTTTCTATGTTCTCCATTTTGTTCTCAACTGTATCATAGCTGAGGGTAGGGATCAAAATACTTCCACTTAAATCCTGTCAATCTCATTTACAACAAAAGTTATAATTGACAGTTATGATCAAAATACTTTCACTTAAATCTTGTCATGATCAAAATACTTTTACTTAAGTTCTATCAATCTATCGCACTCCGTATGTTAGAACCTGCATCACCACAAAAAATAAAGATTTAAACTTGACTATGATATCACTTACTTACATCAAACGTTATAACTGTCGATTATGATAAGATATTTTCACTTAACCCGTGTCAATCCGGCACGCTGTGGCACGTCGAAGGGGACTCTAGAATGTTGGCCCTCCCCCAATTTAGGCTTTAATCATCAATTATGGGGCTCAAAAAGGGTGGAAAAGAATAAATCAATTTTAAAGTAATTGACGGATTCTGTATTCTCTACAAAAAGTCAAGAAATGCGGCCAACAATAATTGACCTCTGCCACTGTGGTGGGTGTGGGTAGGTACTGCTTGATCGTTTTTTTTCTTTTCTTCTTCTTCTTTTTTTTCCAGATTTAAAAAGTTAGTTAAACTGAAAAAAAAGGTAAAATCTCCATCATATCTTCTTTTTAGAGTATTTTAAAAAGTTAGCAATTAAAAATACTTGTAATGGTAAATATATTTTTTTTATAACTTTTATTTTGAGCTTCAGTTGTGAAATTATGGTAAAGCACGGATTTCATTTATGTTTAAAACCAATTTAAATATAAATATAGTAATTTGTATGGGCAATAACTCATTTTTCTTTTGGTATTAAAAATTAGAGTTGGCTGGGCTCTGGAGGGGCCAAATACGAAGAGCCAATGTAAATTTTTATGTATTAACCATTTAATTGATGTTTATAATTTTATTAATTTGTAATTTCCAAAATATAAGTACTATTTGAAATATAAGCAAAACACATACAAATTAAAATAATCATTCAAATTTTGAAATTCTAACCTCTCATCTCGATTATTTTAGTTTTTTTTTAATTTATTAGTTTTTGATCTAAAATTGAATATTTCATTTTTTTTAATTTAATTAATTTTTTATTAAAAAAAATTATATTACAATATTAAAATTAATTAAATCAAATTTTTTTTAAAAAATATGTTTTAATCAAATTAAAATATTTAATTTAAAACGAAAGATGTAATATGAAAATATTGAAGAAAAAATGATAACATGTACATCGATATTAAATGATTTTAAAAAGGGGCATTTTTATTTTTACCCAAATTAAAACAGTAATTTCTTATTTACCCAATTTTTCACAACATTTCACAATTACTCATATCTAAAA
>JAOXNR010032020.1:0-55174 GCA_028571225.1 Parsonsia alboflavescens | reverse complement strand
AGATAGGGAATAGATTAGAAGATCTTTTGCATAGTAGATCAAGACGTCCAGATCCATTCCGCAGGACAGATCTCCGCGAAATTCGTCATTCCAGGTATCGTTCTCGACCTCCTTATGTGAGAGAAATTTTTTTTAAAATCTTGGGACTCCGGATTTGTTTCCTAGTGGATTCGAGATTCGGTTCCCTTCACCTTCGCATCCGAATTGAACTGACTATGAACTAGTAATGGAGTAATTTGCGTAGGAAGCTCAGAATGGTCTCCATTTTGTCCCAGAGCAACCAATGCCAAAGTTTCAGTCGCTTTGCTCGTTTCATCATGAAATTCTACTCTGGACTGCAGATTCTTCATTGCTTCCTTCCTCAAATCCGAAGGACCCGGTGTGATACTCCCACCATCCTTGCTGAAAGTGTATGTGTTCCGAAATCCGTCATGTTTTGCCCTCCGATCATACTGCCATGGCTTCCCTAATAGGATGTGACAAGCATCCATTGGAACGACATCACACCAGACCTCGTCAGTGTATTTCTTTCCAATCGAAAATTGTACCAAGCATCATTTGCTAACTTTCACTTCGTTGCCCTTCTTCAACCATGACAGTTTGTAAGGTTGGTGCTCAACTGCTTCTAAACCTAGTTTATCTACCATCGTTGGGGAGACCACATTCTCACAACTACTGCCATCAATGATCATGTTACAAACCTTCCCTTTGGCAGTACATCAAGTATGAAAGATGTCCTGGAGCAACCATGACTCATCTTCTGCTACAACCACACTGAGTACTCACCTAATCACCAGTGACTCTCTTGAATCAGCATACACAATATCCTCTTCATTCTGTACGTTGTCAGGCTCCTCTTCATACTCATCAAACACCGGTGCAAGGACTTCCTCACCGAGTGTCATGAACTGCCTATTTAAACAGTCTGCAGCAAAGTGTCCGATACCCTGACATTTAAAACAGCGCTTAGCCACAACTGCTTCTTTGCCAGTCCCACTGTCCTTAGGGATGGCAAAATGACCTAACCCGAGGGTACCCGACCTGACTTGACCCGTTTGGGGTAGGTTTTACCTGGTCCGTTTAAGGATGGGACAGGTATGGGTTTTATAGCGGAGACCCGTGCACAGGTCAGGTCGGGTCTGGGGCTGGTTAATGACTTGGTCTTACCCGACCCGACCTGCATATTTTTAATATATATATATATATATATATATATATATTAATAACTGATAACCCTAATCTTGCTCTCTCTTTCTTGCGCCTCTCTGCACTGCAGCCGCTTCCTCTCTCTTTCTCTGTGTAACGTCTTCTTCATCCTCTCCGCTTAGTGCCTGGTTCTTCCTCTCTATGCAGCATCTTATTCTTCCTCTCCACTTTTTCTTCTTCCTCTCTGCTCCGGGTCTTCTTCCTCCCCGCTCTGCATCTTCTTCCTCTCCGCTCTGCATCTTCTTCTTCCTCTCTGCTTCGTGTCTTCTTCTTCCTGCCACCTCTGTAAAGCGGCCATTGCTACTGGCAAGCCTCTACCTTCCGCCCAACTACTGGTCACCGCCAATTTCCATCCCTATCTTTTGCCCCTCCTTCCCTTGAGCCAAATGGAAAAGGAATTTCTACATTTCCACAGCTCCTCGGACACCCTGACATAGGTTGGATCTGCCCCTCATACTGCTATCACCACAGCTGATAACGTTATTGCAACAAATATCTCAAAGAAATTCAAGACCTGGGAATTCATTCCTTGATTTGCTGATGATAAAATGCCTGGTATAGGTATCCTTTCAATTTATAAGCTTTGATTGTTATATAGATTTTGCCAAGTGTTCATGTAGTTTACCCTGAGGAAGACCAGATTCTGGCCATTTGTTAAGATTGTACAAATTTAATTTTGTTAGCTTAATTTTGTTAAAATTCCATTGAGGAAGATTTTGAATATAATAAGTTAGTATGCTGGAATGTGTTAAAATTCCATTGAGGAAGATTTGAATGTAATTTGTTAGAATACTGGAAGGTTAATTTAATAGGTATAGGTTTGGTTTGGAATCTGTTTAATCTTCTTAATTTCGATCTATGTTGTTCTGAAAAACCCTTCTGTGACAACTAGGACGGGTTAAAATGGGGCAGGTCGGGCCTAAGAGGAACAGAACAGGGCAGGTCACGGGCTTGTATTGAAAAACCCGTGACAGGTAGCAAGCCAGGGCGGGCCTGGCTCCAGGAAAGGCAGGGCAGGTCTGGGTTTTCAAAACCCTGCCCCGACCTGCCCCATTGCCATCCCTAACTGTCCTGTACTTCCTTGACTATCGACTTACCCTTTCCTCTTTGAGTCACAGCCACCGCCGCTAAAGAGGATTGTCCTCTGGGCTTGTTCTGAAATCTATTTCGAAGCCCAGATCCCAAACCACTGCTCTTCTGTCTATACTGCCCCTCAATTTTCAGGGCCAATTTGCAAACATCTTCATACGTCTAGTATTGCTACAATTGAACCACATCAGCCTTTTCGACCTTCAAGCCCACCAAAAACCAAGCCACTGTCTGCTTATCTTCTTCGGCAACGTCACACCTCATGTGCAAATGATCAAATTCTGTAATGTACTACTCCATCGAAAAATCACACTGCCTGAGAGTATGATATTCGATAAACGCCTCCTACCTGTAGTGAATAGGTAGAAACTTTTTCTTCATTTTGTCCCAAGTCAAAATTTTTGACTTTCCCTCCCTCACACATTGCTTTTTAACATGTTCCCACCAAATTGAAGCATGTTTTCTCAGTTTAATCACAACTAACTTAACCTTCCGCTAATCGGTCAAATCCTGAATATCGAAAATGCACTCAATAGTGTGTAACCAATCAATAAATTCATCAAGATGCACCTTAAATTCAAAATCGGGAATCTCGAATTTCATGCTAAAATTCTAGAAAGAAGATTGTTGCTGGCCTTGTCATTCTAGTCGGTTACAACCCCGGTTCAACACCCCAAACGGGTTGGCATCTTCCTCCTCATCGTCGGACTCGACCTTCGATTCCACCCCTGGCTCGAACTAAACATCCAACCTAGCTTCTACCAGTTGCCTCTCCAAGTCCTAGATCCCCCTTATTTGGTCTGCATTTTCTTTTTCGATATCCGGCAAGTCTCGTTGACAAGCCTGTTCATCATCCTCAGGAATGACTCCACGTCCCCTTCCAGCACGATGCCTTCCACGACCACCAGCACGATTCTGTTTAGCCATTAGTGAAGGCAACCTAGTGCTCTGACACCAACTGATTCATGAACAATATCGAAAAACTACTAAACAGAAAGAAAAAATAGAAATTTTAAAAAAACTATTTATTTTTCCGTTTAACAACAAAAGTCAGAAATTATCAAATTCAACAAACTGTCTAATCTCCAAGAAAAACCAGAATAAATAACCTAATTCTAACCCTAAACTGAATCAAAAATTTAAAAAACAACAAAATTATGAAATACCCCTAAAACATAAAAAAAAAGGCCAAAAAGTCCATCAAGATGATCCTGGATGGCTAAAAACTGTGTTTCATCATTTGCTCGTTGGGCCATTCCTAGACGTCTAGTGAAATTTAAGCCCATTCCGAGCTCGATCTAGTTGATGGTGAATAGTGCCCCAGCATCAATGAGGCCATTGGATTAGAGAGTTAGACGTCTCCATGGCTAGGTCAGGGGTCCATCTGGAAGCCTCCTTAGAGGAATGGGTAGATAAAACAGCATTCCCTAACCTCTTCAAGGTCGAGGCGACCTCCTCAATGGCATTGCCCAAGAACTCTGCCTTAGTCTCCGAAGTCACCGAGGCCTTCCCCTCCCTAGAAGAGCTCAGAGGAGGGGAAGGCCTCGGTGGAAGAGCTCAGAGGAGACTTCTTAGTAGGTTGAGAAGAGGGTGAAGACGAGGACTTAGAACCTTGATAGGCCTATCAGAGGGCCTCATTCCAGCAGCTGCAGAGCTTCTTTTCGAGGCCTCTCTGGTCCTCTTGGCTATCGCAGCTCTCCCCCTGCCCTGGGAAATGGGAATCTTTTTCGGCAGAAGTTCTGGCAGAAAAAGCACTGATGGTGCCCTGACCTCTACCCCTAGGAGCTTGGGAAGATTCAGAAGCAAAAAGCCAATGTGAAGCCATCATTACTGTAAAGACAAAAAGGAAAAGCTGTTAGCACCGAATTACATGTCAGTAAAAGCAAAAGTTTCAACAAAAGTTTCCTACCAAAAGAAGATATTCCTTGAGATTCCCTAATAGAAGGAAGATTACGATCTACTGGGCCTCCTAATCCAGCAGGGAAAATGAAGGATTCAGGCCAAATTGGGGGGGGGCACACCCCACCTTGGGCTTGCTAGAATCAACCAAATCTATCATGAAATCCCTATGCTCTGCTTGCTCAACAAATAAGTCAAGGAGCTCATTGAAGAATGAGCAGTTCAAGCTCCAACCCAGATAAGGCTCGAATTGAACCAAATTATTTGGAAGACGAGCAAAAAAAGAAAAAGGCCATGGAGGATTGAAAGGGACCAACTAGCTTATGCTGAGGGGTAAACTGAAGGTACCCCTTAGAGGCCTTGGATGCTAAGGAAACCTCCAGCTTGTAAAAACACCTAAAGAGCTCTAGAGAAACCAGAACCCGGTAAAGATGACATGTCGCTTTCAGTCCGGAGGGAATTTGGGACAAGTTGGGCTAAGGTGAAGCGCCAAAAGTAGTTGAGGTCAAAAAGCAGAGAATGAAGGAAAGGGAAAAGAATCCCCACCCCCCTGAAGCGGGAGCGGTAAAGGAATATACGTCCCTCACGTTTGTTGTAAGGTTGCTCATCCCCAAGAGCAGAGATAATAACGAAGGTCTCTAGCTCCATCTCCCTGCCAATCTCAAAGATGTCAACAAGTGTCAGATGTCAGAGGCAATAACAACGGGGAGGAAGTAAAAGACCCCATTTTTCATTTCCACAATGGAAGGAGACTCAGCTTCAGAAATAACAAACATCTCTGGAAAGCAATTTGAGCAAAGGATCAGAGCAGAAAAAGGAAAATTTTGCCACAATGGTGTGGAGAATTTTGAAGTAAGGAATAAGGGACTTGTTGGGCTACTGGGTAGAAACCAACATAAGAGGAAATGATGCATTTTCTTCCCAGAGTTAAAGCAGCATAGCCTTCCAAAGCAGGAAACACTTGAGTTCCCTCTAAAAAACTGATGTGGTGCACTTCCCCAGAGATAAAGCAGAGTAATCCCTCAGGACCAGAATCGGTCAGTGATCGCAAAAATTAAAACGAAGCAACTTTCCGGTTTTACACAAGCGATTAGTTTCCAAAATTGAGAAGACAAATCTTTTTCCAGAAATAGTCGTTGCAAGAAAACGGCTTGGAATTCTAAGAGCTGCAACCTAAAGATGGTAAATCTTAATACCTAAAGGTTAGCCTCGCTAGCAGTTGCATGAAAACAACTCAACCTTTCAAGGATCACGACATAGAGATGGTAGACCTTAATACCTGAAAGTCAGACCCCTACTTAGAGATGGTAGTTTTTAATACCTAGAAGTTAGATCCACGACTTAGAGATGGTAATTCTTAATACTTGAAAGTGAAGCCCACGACCAAGAGATGGCAATCACTAATGCCTAAAGGTAAGGCCCCCGATCTAAAGATGGTGATTTCTAACCCCTGAAGGTCAGACTTGCTACTTGGAGATGGTAATTTCTAATACCTGAAAGTCAGACTAGCGAGTCTTGAGGTACGAGTGGACAAGGACCTCTTACCACGGACTCCTAGGTCATGAACCTAGAGGTCACTCACCTCCTAATGAGCACAACGAGGATTCAATAGACCATGACTTATGGCTTGGTGAGTCCCAATACTGCTCATGTGTGTGTAACTCTGCTTGATGCTGAAAGATTATTAGCCAACTTGCAACTCTCTACTAGAGATGCAAATGGCAAGGTAACCCCAAAGCTAGCCGTTACAAGGAATCGACGGACCCATTAGCGGCTACGACTTTAAAATGGCAATTTAGGCACCACGACCTTTGAGCTCGCTGGGCCTAAAGGGGGGTAATGATGGGTGAAATGGGTACGACTCGGACAAGTCAATGCAAACAGGCAGGACCTGTACAAAAGTCAACCCAACTGTGCCCAAGGCTCCAACCCTCTATAGAATCCCACAGTTATCCTAATTGTCTACTGTTACGTAATATAGAGTCCTAATCTAGGAGGTAACGGATTTTCTCCTTTACTTAATCAAAAATACACAATCAATCTATAAAAAGAAACGGGACTAAAGCAAGCAATATGAAAGCAACTGCATAGTTTTCTAAGAACGGTCCTTACCCCAGATTATTCTCAGAATACTAAATTAGGGATCGGAGCTCTTCCCCGGCTGACAACCCACTCCAATGACCGTTTTCCAAATAATTTTCTTAGGTTGCTGACCACTACAGTCATCAGAACTTGTGGGGTGACCCGAAGTTCATTTTGGAACCCCATTAACATTACAATTGATCTTAATGGGCAACATTAAGGTGGCAGAATAAGTGTCAATTTAATGAGTACTCATTTAATTTGAAGTTAAACAATTCATATGATTAATCATTTACTCCCTCCATTTCAAATGATTGTCATTTAAGAAGAGAGTCTTTGTTTCAAAATTATTATCGTTTACACATTTCAAAGCAAAAAGTATAAGTAAATTATCTATCTTACCCTTTATTTATTAATCTTTACCAATGACATTGATTACATTTACACACCCCAATTTTAAAACCTACTAATCAAATTATTACTAATCTCAACTTTTAATAAATTCAAGGAGGGATAAAATTGTCCAAAACAGATAATGGTGTGATTACCTTAATTTAGATGAAAAAACCTTAAAGGACAATCATTTTGAAACAAAGGGAGTAACTAATATTAACTTACATGGTTAATCAGTTACAAATCATCAGAACTAGTGAATACATAAGTAATTCATTTAAATTTGAATATTAATTTGCATTATATTTTTAACTTGATACATTTAAATTGAGTCATTATATACTTACTCAACTATTCACCTACCTTACAGCTTACCAACTACCCCACGCCACCCTACCCCGCTCATCCACTTCACTCCTATCCCACCCATCGTAAATACACTATTAGTGATTACTTCTTTCTTTTTTTTCTTTTTTTTTTTGGCATTTCTATTGAGGTAATTAAAAGATTATATAAAATTTTTAATTTTTCCCCATATCTTTTATCTCTCTTTTTTTTTTTTAATTAGCTGTTGTGATCATCACTAGTCATTAAATGGAAATCCTATACAAATAAATAGGTTTCTTGTAGGCTTGACTATATATGTGTATAAGCATACGAGATGATTTCATATGATAATGAAAATCAATAAGTACTCCACCAATTAAGGTAGAATAAATACCTTAATAAATTTCTTCTGATTCTTTTACAATAGTTCACGTATTATAAGGATCTTTCGGTAATATTTTTTTTAAAAAAAAATTATGTAATACTTCATAGAATGACAAAAGAAAAAGTGAAAAAATAAATAATTTCCTGATATTAATATCATTTGTTGTGGGTTTGTTTATATTTTTATATTTGTAGTTAAATAGCTCACAGTAAAACTTGATCGAGTTTATCTTCCCTATTACTATACATTTAATAAAATAGAACTTTATTGAACTAAAAGACAAGACTAAATATATACTATTGGATGCCAAAGAGGTTACCAATTATTGAATTGACTTTTACACTATTTTGGAGAGCATTCAGTGCATTTAGACAACTTATTGTGCTGAACCCTCAAGCTTCAACAAAAATTGAACACCCAAACACTTAAAAGTAAAATTAGTTTTTTTTTCTCTAATCTTTTCTAAAAGTAATAATAATATATTTTAGGTATTGAGATTATTTTATGTGGTTAAGAATAGGGGTGTTCAAAACCGATCAAAACTGATTAGTAGTAATCAAATCGAACCAAACCGACATAAAACCAATCAAAACTAATAGCTAATCGGTTATGACAAGTTCCAAAAATCAATATTCTTGGAGGTTTGGTTCGGTTATCGGTGACAAAAAAATCTAATAGGTGATAATCGAACCAAACTGCTCAAATATAATAATATAAAATAAATAACATATAATATACAATTATATTATATATTAAATAGTATAAGTAAAAATAGAAAAATTTAATCAATTTTTAACTTATCAAACCATAATAATGTACTATAAATAGTATTATAATATATATTTTATATTACTATTATTATATATAATAATATATCATATAAAAATTTTTTAAAAAAAGAGAAAAAATTTATAATTAGTTATAACCGAACCAAATTGTTCAAAACCAATTTATAAACGGTTTGATTTGATTTGATTACCCTCTAAAATTTGTAACCGATGCTTACAAAATTTTCATAACCGATTATTTCGGTTAAGTTACAAAATTTAGTTATAACCGAACCTCAAACACCCCTAGTTAAGAATCTTATTAATTTTAATTTCAAAAAGGCACAAATTTAAATTTTTATTGGCATTGCATATAGATTTGGTGTGACTCTTGTGAGGAACGAAATTTTCCTATAATCACACACAGAAACAGGCCTGCTTGATGACTCGATATCTCATGTTACTAATTAATTTTAATTTTATTATGAAGTTTATCAATTTCAAAGTCAATATCTAGATATACTAGTTGTTGCCTCCAATATGTGCACTTATTGACTCATGGCTTTTGATTTTAAGCCTAAGATTTAGAACATCCTTTTCTTTAAAAGCTGAAAAAAAGATTTTAAAAAAAAATAAAAAGAAAATTAAAAAAGAGGGGAAAAAGAGAAAGAAAAGAAAAAAAAAGAAGAAGAAGAAGAAGAAGAAGAAAAAAGGGGAAAATATAAGAAAAAAAATAAAAATAAAAGAGAAGTCATAGGAAATAATTAAAAAAGGGTAAGTATGGAAAATGAAAGGTTGGAGTGTTTTTTTTTATAAGCGACTTTGTAATTCAAAGAAACAGTTAAATATGTTAAATGAATAATCATAATTATTAAAAGTTAAATCATGTATAAATTATAACCTAAATGATTTATAAATGATTTGAATATACATGAGTGTAATTTATTTATTATTAATTTAAATGAGTAATTGTGATCTCACAAAAATATGAGTTAGATAGGAAAAGGATGGAATTCAGATTTTGGCAACCGGGGAGCTCCACTTGATGATATTTCCTTGAAGATTTCTGAACGAATTAGATGGAAGGGGAGAATGCAAGGAGAATCTCTCCTATAATAACTCTGTAGCTCAAGTTAGCCCAGAATTGAAAAGAGAGAAACAGATATCACAAGAGGAGAGTTTTTTCATACCTCCCTTTTTCTTCTTTCTCTGTACTAATCTATTTTAATTAGGAAGTGATGAGCAGTGTCCTCCTCATCATCATGTCTTATTCTACTTTTATTAGGTGTAGGTAATTTGTGGTCGTCTTTCTTTCTCTGTGTTCAAGACATGCAACATCCTATCTTTGTCTCTTGTGCAAGTTGTTTTTTTTTTTTTTTTTTAACTGCCCATGATGGCACATCCGTTTATTGATAACAAAACCAGTTGGTGACAATAAAGGGGGACATAAAAGCCTTACCCTTAAGGAAGGTGGAAACAAATCCACGTACAACCCTTGAAAGGAAGGGAATTTAAGCCTATCTAAATTGCAAGTCCTCTAGCAAATAAAGGAAGTGAAGTAAATAAAGTGTAATGAACACAATGTAAGTTATCACAAGCCTCATTTGCCAAAGTGAAAACACTCAGAGCCATCGTCTCTTGAACCTCCTTAAGCTTACGATGGATGCACCAAGGAGTTTCAAAATTCAAATTCACCATATCTACGATACTTTCAGAGTCCATCTGAATGAGCACCCAAGGCAAGTTGTTTAAGTACTCCTTTGTTCAACAAGTTTGAGGTTGAGTATCTCATCCTTATTTTCTAATGATTCCTTTGGACTTCTGTATTGGACTTTTGAGGTCCTTCTTTGAATTGCCCATTGGACCTTCTTTAACTTTGACCTATTTTCCTTTTATTCAAGCCTTAACAAACTCATACTTATTTAATCTCATCGAATTGAATATTCATTTTGCCACCTCTAGCAACACCTTTGAAATTAGGCTCTATATATGTAACTCTTTGACCATAGTTTTTCTTTCCTTTTACAACTCTTTTTTTTTTTCCCCCTGTAATGGATATATGCAAGGCAAAGTTAGAAAGATGATGAATCAGTAGTTTTGAAAGAAGGAAAAAAAAAGGGGCGGGGGGACCAGGCAGCCATTGATTAATTTACTTCCCGAATTAAATTGGAGAGAAAGGATAATTAAAAGAAGCAAAATGCACGTGGCGGAAAGGAAAATGATAATTGTTCATGTTGGACACCACGGCAAGGGACACTAAATAGGCAAGATTGGGCTTGGTACAGGGGATCTTGCTTGTGATTAATAGACAAGCAAAAGAAGAAGAAGAAGAAGCAGAAGAAGAAGAAGAAGAAGAAGAAGAAGAAGAAGAAGAAGAAGAAGAAGGGGAAGAGAGCCACAAAATTTGATTGTTGGAGAAGACTTTACTGCAAGTGGGGAGGGCAAGTCATAGAAGATTTCTGAACTCACAAAATTAATGATTGAACCAAAAGGACAACTTAGTTAGATGAGTTTTGTACGTAATTCAACTTCTTAGAGAACTTCTACCATTTCTCTTCTTTGCAAACTGGTGCACCCACGTGCTATGTACATATTTCCTGCTTAATTCTGAAGTTATCATTTTTGCCTTTGCATCAAACGATGTGGAAGCTAATCATTATTATAATTTTAACACATTCTCCGACCAACCCAAAGTTTAGCATTTTATTTAAATGCTGTCATTATTAATTTTTTATTTTTAAATATCAATTGTATTCGTGCAAATTCAGTTCCACTATAAATTTAAGAAAGATTCAATGGGAATGGAATTGAACTCACGATATTACGTATATGTTCATATTTTATTAAAATCTTCTAAGTGTGGGCTGTGAGCTAATAAAAATAAAAACAAATAATTAAAATGTCAATTGTGGCTATAACTAAACGCAAGCTATGTTCTGCCTTTGCTTCAATTTGCAAATACTTCACAAAATGGGTTGAAAATTGCAAAGTTGACTACATCCTTTGCAAAGTTGAAAATTGCAAAATGGGTTTTTCCAGTGCGTTACGTGTGGAAAAACCTTAAGCTAAGAAGAAAAACGAGGCAATACAATGATAGATAGACATATGCAGATTAAAATTTTAAAGTACAAACAAAACCTATATTTTATGTAAAAGTTAAAATAAATATAATATTAAGGCTTATATTTGATACTCAATCCAAACTAAATATTCTTATCTTTTTAAGTTGACCACCAAAAGTTTTAATCTCTCATATTCTATCCATTTGGAAAGAAGTTTCATTTTCTATATAAATATATAGATATATACATATATATATATATATATATATATTTAGAGAGAGAGAGAGACAGAGAATAAAATTAAAAGATTAAATTTATGGAGAATTCTAATTTTAAAAATTTAAATATATGGAACGATGTAAAATTTTATTAATGAGTTTGGTCTATTTTGACTTTAAGACAATGTAAACGCCTTTCAAAAGAAAACAATAATTGGACATTTAATTATCTAATATTTGATCAGTTTTACACTTTGGTCCTTAACTTTTTTTTTTTTTGTTGGTCCTCAAACAAATTATCATATTTTTTCAAAACACCAAGTCAACAACCACCTGAACAAATTAATAGAGGCAAATTTACTACTATGTCATTCAATTGTTCAGAAACAGATATTAATTGAAATCCTGTTGAGTCAAATTTCGATTTCTGGCTCAATAAGAAAATGAATTTAGTTGGGCTAGAAACATGAATTTAACTTAGCAAAATTTCAGTTTATACCCATTTTTGACAAATTAAACAGTGTAGTATTGAATTTACCGATGTTAATTTGGTCAAAAGATAGTTGATTGAAGTTTCCGATGGCTTTTTCAAAAAAAAAAAAAAAAAAAATTTATTCGAAGGACCAAGTTGTCCAATAGTAATTTGTTCGAGTACCAACATGACCAAAAAATTAGATTAAGGACCAAAACGTAAAATTGACCAAAAGTTAGATCCTTAAACATCCAAATACTCCAAAATAAAACAATGTAAACGTGTACATCTCTTCTGTGAAATCTATAAATAGCACTAGCTGAACATTGCCAGATCACAATTAAGCCATACATTACATTTTACAAGATGGAGACAACTCCAAAGACCTCATTTCTGATTATATTTCTTCCAATGTTTCTTCTCTTAATAGCTCCAAATGTATCACCTCAGGGTGATTTCCTTGCATGTCTGATTTCTCATTCCTCAGAATCAATATCTGAAGTGGTTTTCACACCTGGAAATTTCTCTTATGGGTTCATTTTGGAATCTGCAGCACGTAACCTTCGACCCTATACAAACTCCCCGTATAAGCCAAAAGTGATCGTCACACCCGTGCATGAATCCCAGATTCAAGCAGCATTATATTGTGCTAAGGAATTTGAGATTCCACTTCGTGTACGAAGTGGTGGACATGACTATGAGGGTCTTTCTTACTACTCTGAAACTCCTTATATCATGGTTGATCTCAGGAACTACACATCAGTATCTATCGATAAAGAGAATTCCACAGCAACCGTACAAGCTGGTGCAAACCTAGGTGAATTTTACACCAAAATTGCTGGAGAAAGTAGCACGCTTGCTTTTGCCGGTGGTGTTTGCCCCAATGTAGGTGCTGCAGGACTCCTCAGTGGAGGCGGATATGGTATATTGACACGAATAGCTGGACTTGCCTGTGATCAGATTCTTGATGCTAAAATCGTTGATAGTAATGGCCAAATTCTTGACAGAAACTCTATGGGTGAGGACCTCTTTTGGGCCATCAGGGGGGGTGGAGCAGCAAGTTATGGAATAGTCACCGAGTGGAAAGTGAAGCTCGTTGATGTTCCAGAGAAAGTTAGTGTGTTCAACGTAAGTAAGACATTAGAACAAAATGCTACCCAGTTGCTGCATAGATGGCAATATGTTGTCAACAATAGTGATGATAGGCTAATAATAGGGAATTTCATCTCCAGTGATATTTCTCCAGTGAGTCAAAACAAAACCATGCGTGTTAATTTCGTTTCCTGGTTCCCTGGCACAATTGCTGATCACCTGGAGGCGATGCAACATAGCTTCCCCGAACTAGAGGTTACCGCAGAAGACTGTCAAGAAGTGAGTTGGCTTCAATCTGTACTCTTTTTCAATGGTAACCCGGTTAGCCAGACAGAAATTTTACTTGACAGAAATACTCCACTAGGAAGCGGGTTATATGAAAAACACAAATCAGATTATGCGCAGCAACCCATTTCGGAATCGGGTCTTCAAGGAATGTTAGACTACATTTTAGAAAAAGAAGATGTCGTGGGTAGCACTGTGGTGGATTGCAGCCCCCATGGAGGAGGAGTGAACGGCATCTCAGATTCTGCAACTCCTTTCCCCTATAGGGCTGGGAATCTTTACATGATACACTATGCAGTATATTGGAGTGAGCAAGAAAAAGAAGAATCGGAAAAGTATATAAATTTTATTAGGGGTCTGTACAGCTACATGGCTCCATATGTGGCCGAATCTCCGAGAGCTGCATATCCGAATATTAGAGATCTTGACTTGGGTGTGAATCATGTTTCTGGGAATACCACTTATGAAGAAGCAAAAGTTTGGGGTGTTAAATACTACAACGACAACTTCGATAGATTGGCTCGTGTGAAGACGCAGACAGATCCAAGTAATTTCTTTAGAAATGAGCAAAGCATTCCCATACTGCAGCCACAAGCATGAGATGCCCATCTTGGTTTGCATGGACACTAAGCAAGCATAAATAAGAGATTTCCCGTTGTGTGATTGTATAATAATTCTATGTAATATCTTTCATATACTTAGATACTTCATGAGCCTCATATAATGCAAATTTCTTTTTCTAAGTAATTATGATTTTATATGTTAATTTTTTAAAAAAATTTTCTTAACCAAGTAACAAATGGTTTGAAAAAAGACAACCAGATTGCCAACTTTTTACCCTAGCAATAAAGTTTTTAAAATATGACTCTTAATCACTCTTACTGTTTCTCTTTGTTGGAAAGAAAAAAAAAACGGCTACAGCCGTGTTTTGTTTCATGGAAATACTTTTTCAACTAATATTATTACTATTAACTTGCATGCTTTCATTAATGCTCAAAAGTGGTTTCCATAATATATTATTAAAAATTTTAATGAATCTAAATTTTCATTGACTAATATAATATAAATTACTCCCTCGTCCTGAGTTGATTACTCCATTTTGATTTGCACAAAGTTTAAAAAAACACTATAATAAAAGAGGAATTTTCCGATAAACGTTTTTGACAGTTCCAAAAACTGCCAAGAATTTATTTTCTGTGGTGGATTTTTCTCACTTTCTTGGTAGATGTGAAAACTGCAAGGGGGGGCGGGGGGAATGATTTTTTTGGAGGTTTGAATTGAATTTTCTTATGCATGAGGAGGTCGACGAAAAATAAAGTTTTTTCTGGTAGTTTCTTTTTTGACCATTTCAAAAATCATCAAAAAATATAAAATAGATGATCAATCCCACGTCAGTTCCTAAAACTCTTGTAAGTGAATTTATTTTCTATATAAATCCATGAATATATTATTACTTCTTAAGATTAAGTAAATAATCATTGGTTTTGTCATTATTTGACTTTACTTTGATTAATTTAATCATTAATATAAATTTTATTTATTTCTTAAATAATTAAATTAAATTTTGAATCTAGAGAAACTATAAATTAATTTTTTTTTTTAAAATAAGGAATTTGCTCAGATTTGCCAGAAAATGGAATTTAAACTGCCTAAAAATGAGAAAACTTTATTAGCTGTTCTACGGCAGTTCCAAAGTCAATCATGGCACTTCAAATGGCGGCACACTCCCAACCACCAAAAATGACATTTTTTAGCATTTAAAACAACTAGAAATTACTAATTTCAACTGTCAAAAAATGCCACATGCCTTTTAGTGAAAATGGTTGACTTAATTCATTTTAAACACATCAATATCAATTTGTAAAAAAAATTTTAACTAAATTCATTTCTGAATAACTCAAAGTGGAAACAAAGACATTCAATTCTGGACGGAGGGAGTACATTATATTTTTCTAAAGTAAAAATATGTAACAGGTTCTTTTTCCTTTGAGTATAAAAAAAATCAAGAAGAAAGTTAAAAGGTATTTATTTTTGTTTAGAATTTATGTTATTTTGAGTTGATTGACCAACTCTATTTGTAGAGCATACTACTTTTCAAATAAAATACATAGCACTTTTAGGTAATGGTCAATTACTAAGTTAGAAAAGATAATTATTTTCAATTGACACGTCTCTATTGAAAGCTTAATAACACTATAAAAAATATGAAAGAATACATTGGTTCAATATAAAAATTATATTAACCGAAAAGAATCGATTATATTAATTTGAGGTTTTCTCCCATTAATATAGGGAGACTAACAAAAAGCAACGGCTTGAAATGACAAGATTTCAAATTTCTTATATAAGCCTTCATTGTTTTGGGATCTCTCTTCAACTAAATATAAAAATATATACATATTTATTTTAAAAATTCTTTCAATTGTTTTAATTGTTTATCTCTTATTGATCAAAACCGCGTAATAATGGTTGAAAAATCTTAAAAGATTTAACTTATGGTGATCAATTTATCAAATTAATAAGGTTAGGTAATCAAGTTGACATATTTAATGCACAACCGAAGAAAATTCACATAAACGTACGTACGAACAGATTGACTTTTCAATCTAATGCACAACCAACCTTCTATGCTTACTGAATGGATTTAATTTTCAGTTACAGACAGAATTAATAATAATTAAGAAGGATAGAGTTAAGTTTTTTAATGATCAAAGTTAACAGTTAACTGTTTTTTATTTTTTGAAAAATAAAAAAAATTTTAATTAAGTATCTCTCGAGTTTAGTTTAAAAATATATTTGAAAAAATAATCTTTTGTAGGAGAAGAATTTTTTTTTAATAATTAACCTTTAACTTTGATAGAGACTTAATTAAAACACTCTATAATGTGTGCTCCGTAGCACTCTATAACATTACCATATATATAGAGAGAGGAATGATACTGTTTGCAATGGAGCACACACTAACAAGTGCTCCAATAAAGTCTATAACAATCAAAGTTAACGGTTAGTTATTAAGAAAAAGTAAATTCTTCTATAAAAAACTATTTTTTCAAATATTTTTAATAGCTTTTTATAAACTGAACCCTCAAAAGGATAAACTGAACTTTAGAGGTACTTGATTAAATTTTAATTAATTATTTTAAAAAAATAAGATAGTTGATCGTTAACTTTGACCGTTAAAGACTTAAGTGGAGCACTTGCAGAGTACACAGTAAAATTTATGTATATAAATATATATATATATAATATTTAACTTTATCGTAACGAAGATATATGTAATAGAATTAGGATTCTACATAACATTACTTTTATATGTATAAAACATAATTCTCTTCATAGGAGTATTAAAATTTTATTATCTATTGCGAAAACGAGATTAGTCAAATCAAAATTATCCAAACACAAATAAAAATAATAATCATCTCGGCAATATAAAAAATGATGGGTGAAATGGGTACGACCCAGACAAGTCAACCCAAACAGGCATGACCTGGACAAACGGCAGCCCGAATAGGCCTAAGGCCCCATGCCCTCAATACCTGAGAGTCAGACTCACAAAGTCAACAATGACACATGGACAGCGACCAGCTACCACTGACCTCCTAAATGAGCTCGAGCAAAGGTCTTACCAGACTCCGACATCTGACCTAGTAAGCTCTGATCCTACTCATAAATCTTCCATGTCATGACCAACGGTGAGCGACTCCTAACAACTCCTATGAGCCAAGGATTACTCGATGCAACCTCACAAGAAAAGATGTTTGAGACTCAATATCCACGGGAAACTCGCGAAGTTGGTCTGAAGGTCGGTTAGTGAACTTGTCGTCGCTCTCAACAAAGACATGAATGGCAAGATATCTCGTTCAAGGGAAACTCCACAGTTCTGGAAGCAATTGGCAGGATTCTACAGAATCCCACAGTTATCCTGATTGCCTACTGTTACATAATGCAGAGACCCAATCTAGGAGGTAACAGACTTTCTCCCTGACTTAAACAAAATACACAATCAGTCTAGGGACTGACGAAGCAATTCTAGGCAACACACAACAGAATAGTCTCCCTGAGAACTGTTCTTACCCTAGATTATCCTCAGAATACTAACTTAGGCATCAGAGCTCTTCCCCGGGCGACAGTCCACTTCGGTGACCATATTCTCTTCATTTTCTCAAGTTGCTGACAGCAAAAGTCATTAGGATCTGTGGGGTGATCCGGAGCTCATTTTTAGAACCCCTTCACTTCTAGCGTCGTTTGTGGGAATAGTGAAACAAAAATCCTAGCTTTTTTTCTCATTTCCAAGAAGAACAAATAAACAATCCCAATGACTCAGTCTCAACCGTCACGTGTTCAACCGCCTCGCCGTTGCAGGCCACCCAGCAAAATCAATAGCGGCCAACACATCTGGCCCATCCCGAAGGGTCCCAGCCAACCTTCCATCTGTGCAAGAAAGGTCGGAGCAGGGACACCCTGATCTCACTACCAATGGCAACAATTCCAAGCCTCCCAGGCAACAAAGATCTGGGAGGACTCAGATATCAATGTCAACCGACCTCTTGGAACAAATGGTGGCAGCCCTGGAGGAAATTTCCTACAGGGGAGATTACATATCCACTGTACGTACTCCAGTTCCCTCCCGGAGGGATTCACGAACACTTGGAGGGATTCACAACCACCTAGAGGCCAACCTGGACAAAACTAGTAAAACAAGCTTCAACCTTCAGAAGCAACGAACGACCTTGGACATGATAAACAAGGTCGAGAAACAACTCAAGAACAAGAAAGGTCACAGAGGGGAAGAACCAAACCTGTGACCGACCTTAGAGAGACCCTCAACAATGGAAGGGGCTATGATTTAAGAGATAGGCTCAACCGAGTAGCCATCTCAAGAAGTCAAGGACATGACCATCCCTAAAGAGGGCGGAAGCTACGAACTGCACTTGGAGTAAGGATGCCTCCTCGACGTAGCCTAATCGAAATGACAAGCGATAATGCTCAAGAGGTAGCCCCAAATCCACTAAGGAGAGCAACTCCCCCATCCAATCATTAGCAACAGAGCAATATGGATCTTACCAAGCCTTCACCGTTTGTCCATAGCATCCGCACCCCACGGATGCTGCCAAGATTCAAATCCCCACACCTGGAGGCGAAATATAATGGTATAGGGGAGCCTCAACATCACATTGATCAATATGTCTAATACATGGAGATGTTTGAGTACCCCAATCACATCAACTGTAGAGCCTTTCGGCACCAACCAAAAGGCCCACCGCAAGTTCAAGCGCATCCCTGAAGCAAGCGTCTCAAGCTAGACACAGCTGAAAGAGCTGTTCCTGAAGAATTATTAGAGCAGCCCAAGGTGCGAAAAAGACATCAACGACCTCTTTACCATTAAACAGAAGGTCGGAGAAAGCACCCGAAGCTACTATAGTGGCTTCAACGACGCAGCAGTCGAGATTTAGCAAAAAAATGATGCCATTTACATCACTGCCTTCAAACAGGATTTGCAAGGGGGGTACGTAGCCCTCAGGCTAGCCGAGGAGTCAGTAAAAACCATCAAAGGGCTACAGACACTTCTTGAAAACCTAATAAAAGCTGAGGAGATTGCGGTCCAGAAGAAGATCCTTAGTTTTGCCTCAGCCACTGAAAAAGACAACAAGGGGCATCCATGGAGCCCACAAAAATCAAAGAGGGATAGGAAAGACCCTCACTCAAAAGGAGGGACCTCAGATAAGACGAGGAAGACCATCCCCGACCTCGTGACCACCCCTCTCAAAACGTCATGAGCAGAAATCCTAGTGGTCAAGGAGAAAAGAAGACTCCTAAAGCTGTCGAGGCCTCTCAAGAGGCCTGTGGCCAAAAGAGACCCAGCCAAGTTCTATCACTACCACAAGGACCATGGCTAGCTCATCGAAGACTACTTCGACCTCAAACAGGAGATCGAGAGGCTGGTAAAGGAAGGTCACTTTGCAAGAATTCTTGGCCAAGAATGCGGGACCTGCGAATCCACCTCCAGCGGCCCCGCACAACCAGCGACATAAGGTTGGTGAGATAAACGCCATCGAAAGGAGGTCCAAGCAAGCTCAAGGGGAAGATTCAGAACAACTAATAGTGTCTCTCCAAATTGGCGACTACTTGGTACGCAAAATACAAGTGGACACTGGGAGTGCGATTAATGTCCTATACCGCAAGGCATTCGACCAAATGGGGATCAACAAAAGCTCACTAATAAGGTCAGACACTGCTCTGACCAGCTTCAACTGCAACACAACCAATGCTGATGAAATCCTGTGAGTCCCAACCACGATCCACGTGAACTACAGAGAAGTCACCGAGATAATAGACTGGATGGTGGTGGATGCCCCCAGAACTTACAATGCCATCCTGGGCAGAAGGGGGGTCATGGACCCAAGGGCAGAAATCTCTTTGCTCAACTATAGCATGAGAATCCAAGTCAGGGACACCTACATTACCCTCAAGGGAGACAGACACCAGGCTGCTAAATGTTAAATGGTTGAAGGTAACGAGAAGAGCTCGACGAAGCCCAAGTAAGAGGAATGCATTGACCTCCTGAAAAAGGATGACAACCTCTGGATTTAGGCAGTTGGTAGAGGAGAGAAAGTGTTTCTCAACCTAAAGTTCAATAAGAAAGGGATCTAAATTGGAAAGTTATTACCTGCAAAGATTAAAGTTAAGTTTGTGGATTCCCTCCAAGAGTACCCAAGGGTCTTCGCCTAGCATCCCAGTGAGCTCGAACAAGTGGACAGAAAAATTGCTAAACACAAGGTCGGGCTCAAGCCGGGGGTCAAGCCAGTGAAACAGAAGAATAAGACCTTCGCCCCTGAGCCCAATGAGGTCATAGCTTGAGAAGTCCAAGCTCCTCTCGATGCAGGAATTTTGAAAGAGGTGGTATACCCTGAGTGGCTGGCCAACCCAGTTGTAGTCCCAAAGAGAGAAGGGACATGGAGGATGTGTGTGGACTTCACCACACTTAACAAGTACTGCCAGAATCACTCCTGTCCCCTTCCAAGCAGAGTTCAGATAGTGGATTCTACAACTGGATATCAATGGTTATGCTTCCTGGAGGCTTACAAGGGATACCACCAAATCCCATTGGCTATTGACGACATGGAGAAAACCTATTTCATCATAGAGTTCCAAGATGCCATTCGGCCTGAAAAATGTAGAGGTAGAGTTACAGCGAGCTATGCACAAAGTATTCAAGAAATAGCTTGGAAGGAACATTGAGATCTACGTGGATGACATCGTGATCAAGTCCATAACCTCAGAAGACTTTATTAAGGACGTTAGGGAAACTTTCCAGACCCTAAAAGCTGCAAACATGAAGCTCAACCCTGAGAAGTGCACCTTTGGAGTCTCAGGAGGTAAATTCCTCAACTTCATGATCTCGAAAAAAGGCATTGATGCCAACCCAGACAAGATCAAAGCCTTGTTGAATATGGAGCCTCCCAGAAACCTCAATCAGGTACAGAGTCTAACAAGGAAGACGACAGCACTGGGACGCTTCATCAGTAAAATGGCGAACAAATGGGAAAAATTTTATGATGCCATAAGTATGCCAAAGGACTTCCAGTGGACCGAGGACTGCCAGGCAACATTCATTAAGCTGAAGGACTTCCTGGGAAAACCTCCTCAACTCGTATCTCCGTTGTCCAAAGAAGAAATCTGCATGTACTTAACTACAACGGAAAAGGCAGTCAACTCAGTGCTATAAATAGAAAGGTCAGGTCATCAATTCAATGTTTACTATGTTAGTCGATTGCTCCAAGGTCCAGAGACTAGATATCCGGACCTCGAGAAGTTCTTCTACATCATTATCAACACTTCAGGGAAGTTAAAGCCATATTTTGAAGCTTACCCGATAAGAGTTCTAACCGATTTACCACGAAAGCAAGCTCTGGCAAAGCCTGAACTTTTGAGCAGAAGAATGAAATGGTCTCTCGAGCTCTCGGGATATCAAATCAAATTTGAGCCAAGGAAAGCCATCAAATCTCAAGCTCTCTCAGACTTCGTAGAAGAATGCACTAGAGCTCTACTGGAGCTCACCAGCACTTGTGAAGATAATATTTGGACCATATATACAGATGGCTCCACGGAGAAAGAAAATTCAGGTGCGAGAATAGGGAGTGAGAATCCCTTACTCTGCGAAGTACAACTTTGAAATCTTGAATAATGAATCCGAGTATAAAGCTCTCTTAGCAGGCCTAAGACTTATAAGAGCTCTCTAAGTGCAAAGACTGCATGTCAAAACCAATTCATAAGTCAGAGCCAACCAGGTCGTTGGAGAATATGAATCTAGAGAAGATAACATGATCAAATATCTCAAAAGAGCAAGGGATATAGTATCTAAGGTTGACTACTTCCTCATCGAGCAAATTACCAAAGAGCAAAATTCGAAAGCAGACACACTATCCAAAGTATACCGAGATGTGGTTGGAACAAATGTCGAGCTGCTCGTGGAACAATTACACTCTCCCAGCATAACTCAAGAGGAGAGTTTGGTTATAAAGGATCAGGCAGACTGGAGATATCCAATCTATAGATTCCTCAAGCATCGCAACCTCCCACAGGACCAAAAAGAAGCTCACCAAGTGTATATTTGGGCACCTTGCTACGTCCTAATCAGAGATGGCACGGTAAACAGAAGGTCATACACATGGCCATTGCTCAAATGCTTGAGTGAGAGAGAAAGACAATATTTCATTGGAGAGGTACATAGTAGAAAATCCTAGGGACAGGATGCTACACAGAAGTGCATGAGCTGCCAGTTGCACGGGAACAAGTCACACCTGCAACCCACAAGGTACCAATCAATTAATTCATCAGTACCTTTTGATATATGGGGCATTGACATCCTAGGACCCTTCCCGAAAAGAGTGGGGGGTGTAAAGTTCGTAATTGTTGCCGTGGAGTACTTCACCAGATGGGTTGAAGCAGAGCCAATAGTATTAATTTCATCTCCAATTGCTCAATCTTTCATATGGGGAACATTGTATATAGGTTTTGCATTCCTCGAGCTATCATCTCAGATAATGGGCAGCAATTTGTTGGCGACCCATTCAAGACCTTCTATGAAAACCTCTACATTGAGCAGAGGCTGACTTTTGTAACTTATCCCCAAGCTAATGGATTAGCCGAGGTCACAAACAGGACCATCCTGGAAGGACTCAAGAAACGGCTCACTGAACTCGAGAAGGAAGGTCCCAAACCTGATTGGCCAAATGAGATTCGAAGTATACTATGATCATACAGAACCATGCCTAGAAAGGCTACTAGAGAAACACCATTCAGCCTGTGCTTTGGGGCAGAGGCAGTAATGCTAGTTGAGGTTGGAATGAAGTCTTTAAGACTGACTAAATACAATTCAGTCTTAAAAGATTGGGAGGGAAGGGCAGACCTTGACCTCCTCAAAAAGGTCAGAAACAAAGCAATGGAGGTAGATAAAGTCTAAAAAAGGGCGAGTAACAAATTTTTTCAACAAAAGAGTGAAAGAAAGATATTTCACAGTTGGAGAAATGGTCCTTAAAAGGTCAGATATCGGCAAACAAGGGCAACTGGCCAACCTGCAAGAAAGCTGGGGAGGACCTTATATAATCCAACAAGTTCATAAAGGAGGGAGCAACATGCTCACTGATCTCAAAGGAAGGCAACTCCTAAGACCTTGGAATGCTTGCCACTTAAAAAAGTTCCACCCCTAAAGGTCATCTAAGACATTGCAAACCAAGCTGATCTATCAATTGAGCTCGGGAAGCTGATCGAAAGGACCCGGCCAAGCATCGTGGCTACCTCAACAATCTAGTTTGAGCTAAACACAAATTAAAGCTGAGTGTTTTAAGCCTTATGTGGATATTATTTCTATGTTGGTTGCCTTAGTGTTGAAAACAGTTTAACACATTATGCAAGCTCAGACTGGAAATGTAAATGCAAGGCATTGACAGAAAATAAAGCTGTTATAGAAAACAGAGGCCACAAACAGACCTCTGCAAATATTCAGTACATACAGAAATAGGAAATTGAAAGGAGAACTATTCTATTGCAAATTCTTCCTTCTGGCTAGGAAGATGAGCAAGAGGACGAGCCTGAAATCTCTACTAGCGAGCCCAGTGAAGGACTTCTAAGCATCTTGGTCATCTCAACCCTCAGTCAGGAAGCAACCCGAGTCCTATGGGCAACGACCTGCCTTCCCCAGCTCGAAGGAATAGAAATTTCAATAATGATTCCAATGGCTGGGGTTGGCGCAGATGCAACAGAAGAAGAAATGATAGCAAGGTCATCAGCCCCTACCACGATACCCTCAACTCCGCCGACAAAAGGAAAGGCAGGTCGTCGGAGCAAGGAAGGCATAGTTAGCACGAAGTTACAAAAGGAAGTAATCAAAACTAGGGAAGCTCCTTACTGAAATTAGTTATCCTCAAGCTTGTCCTAGCCTAGGGGAGGTTGCGCATTAAGAAACAACTTTGGCCAGACCAAGGAGGAACATCCAATCTTAGCCCTACCAGAATTAACCAACCACATCAAGAAGTCCCTATGCTGCCTCAGATCATGGGTCAGATGGGGAAGCTCGTTGAAGAAGGACTGGTACAGATTCCAGCTCGGATATCTCTGCACCAGATTGTTTGGAAGTCGAGTGAAAAAGAAGCGTGATATCCATTCCCCAATGGGGACTGGAAGGGACCCACTAATCTGCATCGAGGGACAAACCTGAGGTACCCTTTAGAGGAGCTGAAGGTCGAGAGGGCTTTTAGCTTAAAAAAGCACCTAAAGAGCCCCAGGGAGACAGGAACTCTGTAGAGATGACAAGTCGCTATAAAAGCACCTACCATCCAAAGAGAGTTTGGGACAAGCTGGGCTAAAGGCACGTCCTAGAAGAAAACAATATCGAAAAATAGAAAACGAAGAAAAGGGAAAAGAATTCCCCCCTTAAGGCTAGAGTGGTAAAGGACTACATGTCCCTCACGTTTACTGTAAGGACGATGGTCCCGAAAAGCTACTTCAATATCGCCGACCTCCAATTCCATCTCCCTGTGAATCTCAAGGATGTCGGCAGGAATCAGGGAGGAAGACAATGAATCGTCCCCAACCTCAAATAGGTCATAGGCCAGACTTGGCATAAGAAAAGCCTAGGGTAAGAGGGGGGAATAAAAAATCCCATTATCTAAGTCCACGATAGTGGGAGACATAGCATCAGAAAAAACAGGCATCTCTAGAAAAGCTACTTGGACAAAGAATCAAAGCGAGCAAAAGCAGAAAAAATTGATGCAAGAATGTGGAGAAGTTTGGAGAAAAATTTAAAATTTTTGGAAGACTTCTGATTTGGATGACATAAGGAACCTGCTGAGATGCTGGGCAGAAACAGATGAGCCAGGAAACTGTCCTTTTCTGCCCAAAGTTTAAGCATTGAGGCCTTCCAAAACAAAGAAAGCTTCAGTTCCTTTTGAAAAGCTTAAACGGACAGACCTTTCAAGCCTAGAGCGGGTCGATTATTGCTAAAACTGAAACAGAGCAACTTTCCAATTTTAGACAAGCGATCAATTTTCCAAAACTAAGGAGACGTGTCTTCTTTAAAAAAATAGCCATTGCAAGAAAACGGTATGACCTTTCAAGAGCAGCGACTTGAAGATGGTAATTCTTAATACCTAAATGTCAGCCTCACGAGCAGTTGCAAGAAAACTGCTCGACCTTGCAAGAAAACGGCTCGAGACCCCCAACTTAAAAATGGTATCCCTTAATACTTGAAAGTCAAGCCCAGGACCTAGAGATGGTAATCCCTAATACCTGAAGGTTAGGCCCTCGACCTAAAGATGGTGATTTCTAATGCCTGCCTAAAGGTCAAACTCACAACTTGGAGATGGTAATTCCTAATACCTGAAAGTCAAACTAGCGAGTCATGAGGAACAAGTGGGTAGGGACCTCCTACCATCGACCTCCCAAGTCATGAACCTTGAGGTCACTGACCTCCTAATGAGCACAAAAGAGGTCTCACTAAACCACGACCTACGACCTGGTGAGTCCAAATCTTGCTCATGTACCTTCCATGCCGAAACCAAGTGTGCACAACTATACTTGAGGCCGAAAGATTATTCGCCAGCTTGCAACTCTCTACTAGAGACTCGAATGGCAAGGCACCCCCAAAGTTAGCCATTACAAGGAATTAGTGAACCCGCTGGTGGTTATTACTTAAAGATGGTAATTTAGGCATCACGACCTCTAAGCTCACTGGACAAAAGTCAACCGGAATGTGCCTAAGGCCCCATGCCCTCAATACTTGAAAGTCAGACTCACAGAGTCAACGAGGACACGTGGGCAACGACTAGCTATCACCGACCTCCTAAATGAGCTTGAGCAAAGGTCTTACCAGACCCCGACCTCCGACCTAGTAAGCTCCAATCTGACTCATAAATCTTCCATGCCCCAACCAACGGTGGGCAACTCCTAACAACTCCAATGAGGCAAGGATCACCTGGCGAGACCTCGACATCCATGGGAAGGTCGGGATGTTGGTCTCATGGTCAATTAGTGAGCTCGTAGCTCTCAGTAGAGACGTGAATGGCAAGATATCTCGTCCAAGGAAAACTCCACGATTCTGGGAGCAATTGGCGGGATACAACAGAATCCCACAGTTGTCCTAATTGTTTATTGTTACGTAATGCAGAGGCCCAATCTAGGAGGTAACAGACTTTCTCCTTGACTTAATCAAAATACACAATCAGTCTACGGGCTGACTAAGCAATTCTAGGCAACAAACAACAGAATAGTCTCCTTGAGAACTATTCTTACCCCAGAGTACCCTCAGAATACTAACTTAGGCATCAAAGCACTTCCCCAGGTGACAGCCCATTCCAATAATCGTATTCTCTTCATTTTCTCAAATTGCTAATTGCGGAAGTCATCGGGATCTGTGGAGTGACCCGGAGTTCTTTTTTGGAACCCATCTATAACATTAGAAACAAGAATAGGGTAATAACTTTCTTTTCTCGATTTTCGTATTAAACTAAAGTAGTGGATACATAAATTACAAAGTTTTGTGGCAAAGGAAATTTGAATCAAAAATAGACTTTCGAAAGAGTCAATGAAAGAGATTATAAGAAATCGGTAACTTTTGAATCTAAATAAATATATATATACCTGTGTGTCAGGAATTCTATTATGTGCACCAACCGTGTGCTCCTCGTGTGCACCTGAAGGAAAAATAGAGGAAATTTTTTGTGACGTTGTGTTTTTTCAATCTGTAAAGAAAAAGTTGGAACACCGTGAGGTAGACGGATTGAAAAAACACAACGTCATAGAAGATTTCTACTATTTTTACTTCAGGTGCACACGAGGAGCACACAGTTTGGTGCACATAATAGAAATCTTGTGTGTATATATATATATATATATATTTATATAGAAATGCGGTAGTGGGGCATTGGAGCTAAAATTATGGAGTGCTCTTATTAAGTCTCTAAAGATCGACTGGAGATCAATTTGCTTTAAAAAAATTAAAATAAATTTGATCAAACCCCTAAGATTTAATTTATCTTTTTAGGATTTAGTTTATAAAATTGTATTTTAAAAAAAAATAATTTGTTATAAAAGAATTTATTTTTTCTAAAAAAGAAAATATAGTTGACCTTCATTTGACCATTAGAAACTTAACAGGAAAATTTCATAAGTTGACTTACGGTGCCCACTACAACATTTTCCTATAAATATATATTACATAGGGATATATAAATATATATATATATATATGTAAATAAATATATATATATATATGTAAATAAATAAATATATATATATATGTAAATAAATAAATATATATATATATGTAAATAAATAAATATATATAGTAATACTATAGAGTACTACGGAACTCAAATTATGTTGTGCTTGGTTAAGTCACCAACAGTCAACTATCTTTTTTTATAGTTGACCTTCATTTGACCATTAGAGACTTAACAAGAACATTCCATAATTTGACTTACGGTGCCCACTACAACATTTTCCTATAAATATATGTTACATAGGGATATATAAATAAATAAATATATAGGGTAATGCTATGGAGTGCGTTACGCAAATTTTGTTGTGCTTGGTTAAGTTACTAACAATCAACTGTCTTTTTTTATAAAAGAAATAAATTCTCAAATAAGAAAAAAATTTTATCAATATATTTTATAATCTAATAAACATTAAGAGGATAAACTAAACTCGAAGGGTACTTCATCAAATTTTATTTTATTTTTTAAACAAAAATGCAGTTAACCATTAACTTTGATCATCAGAGACTTAACCAGAGCACTCCATAGCATTTTCATATATACATGGAAAATTCTGGCATGGTCCCAGGTCCATGTCCCCACACCTGAACCTTATGGTTCAAGCTGAGCAAATGAGGGGAAAAAAATCAAATGTGTTTGTTTGTCTCGAATTGAATGTCTGATTACTAAAAATAAATAGGTTTTTAATATAAATCAATAATCAGCTCCCATATTTAATGATTAAAATCCACTTTCATAATGTTCCTACCACTAATTACATTAATGAGGATAGGTACCTTTGCAAAAGTCAAAAGCACTCCATAATTTTTTATCCAGTCAAAATGTGGTATTCAATTCCAAACGGATTGATTACTATATTCAATTACCCGATAACATTAAATTTAATAATAATTAAATATTATAATCAAATATATTCAAACTTATAATCATTCATTATAAACTTACTTTCTCAACTATTATATCAATTTTTTTTATTTAAATATTATTATATCTTATATTTGGAGTATTTTTTTAATAAAGTTTGATTATATAAAAAGTCATATGAAACTTATATTCAAATTAAATACTCAAAAATAATTTAATGAGTAATTACAAATAATATAATAAAAACTAATTGCAAAATAATATAATAAAATAAACAAAGAAATAATCATTTACTACATAATTAACTTTTTCATATTTAAAAGTTCTCAATTTATGATCTACAAATACTGAATTTTATAGCTAACAAAATTATCGTTAGCTCAAACTGATTATTTCGTACTAATCACATCATTTACAAATATCAACTTCTCTAATTGAAAATTCATATATTGACTACATATATAGTCTTCATTTTTTGTCTCCAAAATGTAATATTCAGAATATATAATTACAATTTTCTTTCTTTTGTAGCCCAAAATTAATATTTAGTTATGATTATATATGTAATTACAGCTTTCACTTTTCCAATTAATAATGATTCAAAAACTTGCTCATCCACCTCCCTAATGGCCTAAAAGATGTCCACTCTCAAAGATTTTATTTCAAGAATTTGGTCATTCGAATCAATCATTTTGGCATCCATAGTGTGATCAGAAGAACACGACGTTTTCGTGACATCATGCATGTCGTATCCACCTCCAAGGAAGCGAACTTCACTTAGGGTTGCACCAGCTTGGATTTTCGCCGTGGAATTCTCTTTAGCCATAGATATGATATTAATGTGAGGTTTCTAATTTCAATCATGACCCTCATGGTCATGTCCAACCCTACGTACACAAATTTGAATCTCTCTTCTTCTTTTTTTCTTTGTGTTTTCTTTTTTACTCAATATACTGATGTCTAAACAGTAAGATTATGTACTACAGATTCTTAGATATATAAGAGAAAAAACTTGAGTTATTTAATAGTATTCGAATTTTAGGCATCTCAGAAAACTATTACCAACCGACCGGTTGGATTAGGAAATTTAAGCAAAGAGATTAGTTTGAAATCCTTCTTGTAGTATTGATTTTGAAATAGAATTAGTCGTGTTCTACATACATATGATATATACTTACAATAGAATCTGTGAATTGCGGGAATTGAGAACTATACATAAATTTTAAGGCTAAAATTGTAAAATATATTTTTTAAAAAAATGATAATTAATTTGAACCTTGAGTCTTTTCCACTTTAAATTATATTTAACTCAAATAAAACATTTCCTTTTTTTTAATTATGTAATGTTCTCAAGTATTCAACCCTTTGAAAATTGAACCATTTAATTTATTTCGTAAAATTCATATTATATTTATTCTTTTGAAGTTATTTCTGATTACTTATAATATTTTGTTATTAAAATATATTTTTTCATACTCATATCTTATAATTTTTAAAATACATCGTATTTCGTACCTGGTACGGAAACCATGTCGGTAGCCATGCAACGTAACACATTTTTAAACATCCTATCTTACAAGACTTGCATAATGCAATAATTCAAATCTTTTATAAGTATTGGGGTCCAAAAGTATTGGGCCGGATCACCCCACAGATCCTGATGGAGTTCCATCGTCAGTAGCCTGAGAAGGTAAGAAAGAGAAGTCACCGGAGTGGGCTGTTGCCTGGGGAAATGCTCCGATCCCTAAGTTAGTATTTTGATAAAGTTATCCGGTAAGGATTCTTCTCAAGAAAGCAAGAGAGTTTTTTCTTATCCATCCCCATATTGGCTAGGTGTTTTTGTTTTAGTAGTCCTGAAGAATGATCCGTTATCTCCTAGAATTTTGTTCCCCTTATCAAGATAACGGTGGGATTTAATCAAATCCTACCAGTTGCTCTTAGGATCTGGGGGTTTCCCTGGGATGAGAGATCTTGCCAATCACGTCTTTGTGAGA
This sequence comes from Parsonsia alboflavescens, assembly GCA_028571225.1. Classification (NCBI taxonomy): domain Eukaryota; kingdom Viridiplantae; phylum Streptophyta; class Magnoliopsida; order Gentianales; family Apocynaceae; genus Parsonsia; species Parsonsia alboflavescens. The sequence continues at coordinate 25,261 of JAOXNR010032020.1, read as the reverse complement.
GCTGCGAGTTCACTAGCCAACCTTCAGATCCACTTTGCGACCTTCCCATGGACATTGCGAAACTTGAACATCTCTTCTGGAGAGGTCGGGCCGAGTGACCCTTGGCTCCTTGGAGTGACTAGGAGTCGCACACTAATGGTCGGAGCATGGAAGATTTATGATTCAGACTGGAGCTTGCCAGATCGAAGTTGAGGTCCGGCAAGACCTCTCTTTCTTACCTTCTCAGGCTACTAACGACGGAGCTCCATCAGGATTTGCAGGGTGATCCGGCCCAACACTTTTGGACCCCATCACTTCTGGTGCCGTCTGTGGGAATTCAGAACAGAAAAGCCTGATTTTTTACCTTGCACAGAACCAAATAAAGCAATCCTGATGCCTAAGTCACAACCTCCACGCCGCGACAAGCCACCGGCCAGAATACAGTGACGCACCAAAGAGATAGTGCCGAAAATGCCACCGCCAATGCAGGCTGTCACTGACGGCAAAACAGGGCCAAGCACAAAGCAAAATCAATCCTTTTCTGCACAGCCCAGTTCATCTCAGAATGTCAAGGCCAGTCGAAAGCTGGAGCAAGAAGGGCCACAAGGGAGACACCAGATCTCAATGCGAATGGCAATAACCCTAGGAAACCAAGGCCATAGAGATTTGGAGGAACTCGGATATCAATGCCGACAAATCTAATGGAAAGGTTGGTGGCTACCCTGGAGGGAATCTCAGGCAGAAGAGATTTCATTTCCACTGGGTGCACTCCGACGCCTTCTCGGAGACAAACGCCACCGCCCAGGAGATAAACAGGACATACTCAACCAGATAGGTTTTAGCCTTCAGAGGTAAGGACTGAGCCTCGGCGTGACGAAGCAGATCGAGAAGTAGGTCGGCCACAACAAAGGTCACAAGCGACAAGGTCTCTACCTATGACTGACCTCAGAGAGGCCCTCAATAATCAAAGAGGGTATGATCTAAGGATACCACTTCGTCGTAGCCTGATCAAAATGACAGGTGAAAATGCTCGAGATCTAGCCCCTAACCCACTGAGGAGAGTAGCTCCCTCAATCGATCAGGAGCGACAAAACACGGTGGATCTAATCAAGCCTTTGTCGTTTGTCCATAGCATCCAAACAGCCAAGATGCCTTCATGTTTCAAAGCCCCACAGCTGGAGAAAAAATACGGGGAGCCACAGCAACACATTGACGAGTACGTCTCCTATATGGAGATGTTTGAGTACCCCGACCACGTCAAATACAGAGCCTTTAGGTCCAGGCTGACCAAAAAGGCTTAATCATGGTTCAAAGGAATCCCAGAGGCAAGCATTTCAAGTTGATCACAACTGAAAGTGTTGTCCCTGAAAAACTATCAAAGCAGCCAGAGGTGCGAGAAAGATATCAACAACCTCTTCCTCATCAAACAGAGGTGAGAGCACCCGGAGCAATTACAGTAGTTTCAACTACGAAGCAGTGGAGATCGGGCAAAAGAATGATGCCATTTACATCACTGCCTTCAAGCAAGGTTTGCAATGGGAGTACGTAGCCCTCATACTGGCTGAGGAGTTTGTGAAGACAATTAAGGAGCTACAAACGCTCCTAGAAAAATTGATTAAAGCTAAAGAAACAGCGATTCAAAAGAAAATCCCTAGCTTCACTTCAGCCACAGACAGAGACAACAGAGGACATCCAAGGAGTCCTCAAAAAACAAATCGAGACAGGAAGGATTCCAATCCCAAGGGGAGAACCTCAGACAAAAGAAGGAAGACCATCCCCGACCTTGTACTCACGCCACTCAAGAAGTCACTGGTTGAGGTCATGATAGTCACGGAAAATAAAGGCCTTCTCAAGCCGCCCAAGCCCCTTAAAAGTCCTATTGCCAAAAGAAACCAGGCAAAGTTCTGCCACTACCATACGGATCATGGCCATCTCACGAAGGACTGCCTCGACCTCAAACGCGAGATTGAGAGGCTTATAAAAGAAGGTCACCTACAATATTTTCTAGCCAAAAATGCAGGGCCTACAAACCCACCACCAGGGGGCCCCGCAAAACCAAAGGGCCCCAGTCGGCAAAATAAACACTATAGAGAGGAAATCGAAGCGAGCTCGAGAGGGAGATTCAGAGCCTCTAATGGTGTCACTCCAGGTTGGTGACTTCCTGGTAAGGAAAATCCTGGTGGACATAGGGAGAGCAGTCAATGTCCTCTATCGCAAGGCCTTTGATCAAATAGGGATAGACAAAAACTCACTACTGAAATCAGACACTACATTGACCAATTTCAATGGCAGCACAACCTATGCTGACGGGGTCTTGAGAGTCCCAACCACAGTCCGAGTGGATGCAAAGAAGTCACCGAGATGATGGACTCGATGGTCATAGATGCCCCCAGGATGCTATACTTGGTTGCGGGGGGGGGGGGGGGGGCCTGGACCGGAAAGCAGAAATCTTCCTGCTCAGCTACAACATGAGAATCCGAGCCGAAGAGGTTTGGATTACCCTTGAAGGAGATAGGCAAAGGGCAGGGGAATGTCACCTAGCTGAGGGTAACGAAGAGAGCTCCCTGGGGCCCAAACCAGAGGAGTACATTAACCTCCCTAAAGAGGACGAACACATTAGAATTCAAGCAGTCGGAAAGGGAGAGAAAGTCTTTCTTAATCCTAAATTCCCTGAGAAAGGGATTAAAATTGGAGAGCTCCTGCCCTCAAAGTTTAAAGGGAAGCTAGTGGATTCCCTAGAAGAAAATCTGGAAGTTTTCTCCTGGCAGCCCATCGAGGAGTTGAAAGAACCATTGCTAAACACAAGGATAGGCTCAAGCCAGGAGTCAAGCCAATAAAACAAAAGAAGTGGACCTTTGCACCAGAACGCAACGAGGTCATAGCAAAAGAAGTCCAGGCTCTCCTTGATGCTGGGATTCTGAAAGAAGTAGTATACCCGAAATGGCTAGCCAATCCTGTGGTGGTACCAAAGAAGCAAGGGACATGGAAGATGTGTGTAGACTTCACCACATTGAACAAATCTTGCCAGAAAGACTTCTACCCGATTCCCAGCATTGACCAGAAGGTAGACTTCACAATCAAGTACCAATGGCTTTGTTTCCTCGATGCATACAAAGGGTACCACCAAATTCCAATGGCCCTTGAAGGCATGGAGAAGACCTCCTTCATCACGGAGCTTGGGACTTATTGTTACACCAAGATGTCTTTCGGTTTGAAAAATGCCGGGGTAGAATTTCAGCTAGTGATGCACAAAATTTTCAAGAAGCTGCTAGGGCGAAATATTGAGGTTTTCGTGGATGATATAGTGATCAAATCCAGAACCACAGAAGATTTCATAGGAGACATCTGGGAAACTTTCCAAACCTTGAAGACTGCTCACATAAAGCTCAACCCAGAGAAATGCACCTTTGGGGTCTCCGTAGGAAAGTTCCTAGGGTTCATGATCTAGGAGTAAGGCATTGATGCCAACCTAGACAAAATCAAAGCTCCCCTAGATATGGAACCTCCTAGAAATCTCAAAGAAATATAGAGAGTAGTAGGAAAAATGGTGGCTCCGAGACGCTTTATCAGTAAGATGGCAGACAAAGAAGAAAGATTCTACAATGCCATAAAAAATTCAAAGGACTTCCAGTGGTCTGAAAGCTATCAGGAAGCGTTCATCAAGCTAAAGGACTTTCTAAGTAAACCTCCTTAACTAGTCTCCCCGAGATTAGGAGAAGAAATTTGTATGTACCTAACTGTGATTGAAAAGGCAATAAGTTTGGTATAAATAGTAAAAAGGTCAGGTCAACAATTTCCTATTTACTATGTTAGCCGTTCACTTCGAGATATACGGACCTCGAAAAGTTTCTGTACCTCATTATTATCACTTCAAGCAAAATTAAAGCCGTATTTTGAAGCTTATCCGATAAGAGGCCTGACAAATTTACCCCTGAAACAAGCTCTAGCAAAGCCTGAACTCTCGGGCAGAATGATGAAGTGGTCTCTCGAACTCTTTGGGTCCCAAATCCAATTTGAGCCAAGGAAGGCTATCAAAGCTCAAGCCCTTTCAGATTTCATAGAGGAATGTACCAAGGCACCACTAAAGCCTACAGACACTTGTGAAAGCAATGTCTGGACCTTGTTCACAGATGGGTCTACGAAGAAGGAGAATTCAGGGGCATACTGTGAGCATACATGACCACACCTAGAAAAGCTATAGATGAAACCCCATTTAGTCTATGCTTCGAAGCAAAAGCAATAATGCCAATTGAGGTTGGAGAAACATCTTTAAGACTGACCGAGTACAACTCAGTCTTAAAAGAGAGGGAGAGAAGAGCAGACCTCGACCTCCTTGAAGAGGTCAGAAACAAGGCAACTGAAGCGAATAGGACATACGAAAGGCAGGTAACAAATTTTTTCAGCAAGCGAGTGAAAGAAAGACACTTCGCAGTTGGAGAAATGGTCCTAAAAAGTCAGACGTTGGCAAACAAGGTCAATTGACCAAGCTGAAGGAAGGTTGGGAAGGACCCTACCTAATCCAAGAAGTCCAAAAAGGAGGAAGCTACAAACTAGCTAATCTTGATGGAAGACAACTCATGAAACTTTGGAATGCCTGTCACTTAAAAAAGTTTTATGCCTAAAGGTCACTCCTGGACCTACTGGTCACATTCAGCAACAACCTCAACAAGCTCAGCATGATTTAAAGCTAAGTTCTCCCAAAGTTTATGTAGTCATTAAGCTTGTATTAATCGAAATTACTCAAATGGCAGTTCAATTATGCAAGCATGCCATTGTTGAAAAGCTAAGTGTATGAAAAGCAAAAAAAATTGCTTGAAGCGGAGACAGAAAAACACTAGGCAGTTCATAAAGACAAAAAATAAAGCAGAAGGCCACAAACGAACCCCTGCAAAATATCCAGTGCTCAACAAAACATGCATTAATCCCGAAACTATTACAAGACTTCCCAAGAAGATAAGTCAGAGTCAAAGCTGGAGGTTTCAATTGGGGGACCCTGAAAAGGTTCTAACCACCTGTATACCTCGCATCTCCTATTAGGACATAGCGAGGTGCCCATTTTCACACTTGGCTAGCTTCTTTTGGATCCTGTGGGAGGTCTCCATCTTTGAGGAACTTGTAGATTGGATTTCTCCAATCTGCTTGATAGTTTATAACCAATCTGTCATCTTGGCTTACTCTTGGAGAGTACAACTGTTCCACTAGTAGCTCTGCATTAGTCTCAGCTATTTCTCGATAGACGTTGGATAGTGCATCTACTTCTGCATTTTGTTCTCTGGGTATCTGCTCAATGATGAAATGCTCAAGCTTGGATATGATATCCCTTACACTTTTGAGATATTTGATCATTTTTTCCTCTCTAGCTTCTTATTCCCCAGCGACCTAGCTAGCTACGACCCACCATGGCTTGAGCCAGCTCCTCCTTGGCCTGCTTGGTAAAGCTAGTCAAGGCTTCTTAGCACTATAAAAAGAGAGAGAGAGAGAGAGAGAGAGGAGAGAGACCGTCAAATATGCAGGGAAAGATAAAAGCAGCAAAGAAGCCAACTTCAGAGGGACCACTTACTGGAAGAAGCAATCCCCATGTTTGCAGGGATCGGAAGGAGGTTACACAACATCCTCCAACTCAGACCCATGGGTTCCAGAAAAGACCTCGACCAAACAGAAGAGAGGCACTCGACCCTGGGCCAACTGGAGTAGGCCAAGTTCATTAAAAGATCCTGGTGTTGCTCCAAGCCAGGGACGAGGGGAGGAAGCTCATTATAGAAGTGTCGGTTAAGGTTCCAGTCAGGATATCTCTCCACCACTGAATCACCAAACCGGAGAAAAGAGAAATTGGGATTTCCAGTTCCCCTCTAGAGACTAAACACAGCCCAATATCGGATGCCGCAACACCGGCCTTAGACACCCCTTGGAGAAACTAAAGATCAAGGGAACCTCTAGCTCGAAAAAGCACCAGAAGAAGCTCCAAGGACATTGGAACCCTATAAAGATGATAGGTTGCTATGATAGCAACCATCATCCTGATGGAATGGGGGGCGAGTTGGGCTAAAGGCACCCTCCAAAAATGGACTATGTCCATGAAGAGAGGATAGATGAAAGGAAGAAAGAGCCCTCCCCAACGGCTAGTGCGGTGAAGAATGATGTGGCCAGTACATCGAGAGTGGCGGCCCTCAATCAGCGTGACAGTAGTAAAATAACCCTCCTCTACTGCCATCTCCACTTGGAGAGCCCTGATATGAGCAGGACCCAAGGAAGAGTCCTGAAAGGGCATTCCAGTCTCAGCTAGGTCATGAGTTAGATAGGGGACATCACGAGCCTGGGGAAACTAAGGGGGGTCATAGAAGATCTCGTTGGCTAGAAATTCAGGGCTTGAAAAGTCTAAACTGGAAGCCATAGTAACCGAGAAGGCTCAGATGGAAGCTCAAAAGAGAAGGGAAAAGACCTGGTACAAGGAACTGTGGAGAGGCAAAAGAAATGATAAAGGAATAAGATATGATGGACTCTCCAAGATTAAGAACTCCTCAGCTTCTCACCGGGAAGTTGTAGCGGGTCAACCTTTGGCCTCCCAAATCGGGTCAGATCCCCCTGGTCCAGGGCAGGTCGACGGCTCAAAAACCTAACCCGCCCCAGCTGTTCCTCAAGAAAAAAAAAAACAACCACAGCATTTCCCTTAGAGAAGTGATGCAGGTCGAAGCTACCGAAACCTGAACCAGGCAATCTTCATGGATCTTCTCACAAATTTGATAGCAGATGCCTCCTCTTCACTGACTGATATCTCCCTCTTGGCCAACTTCTCCTTCTTAGATTTAACACGTTGGTCCATAGTTCTCGTGGCCACTCTCCTTACAGCACTTCCAGATGGATTCATCTTGGGGAGAATGTTGGGATTCTTTAGAGGATTCTTCTTTAGTGGTGCTCTCTCAATCCTCCAGCAGTGATCTCTTATCAAGCTTCCAGAAACTAAGGACTCGCCATTTCACAAGAGATAGCCGTTGCTAGAAAACAGTTCTGTTTTACTCGGAGCCACGGCTTCAAGGTGGTGATCCATAAAATATCTGAAGATCAGTCCCCCAAAAAACAATTGCAAGAAAAATTGTCCCAGAGATCGCAGCCTAGAAACGGTAGCCCATGAATACCTGAAAGCCCCGATCAAAGATTTGGAGATGGTAGCTCTTAATACCTAAAAGTCATACAGTAACCTGAAGATGATATTTCTAATGCCTAAAGGGAGGGTCACAGGCCTCAAGATGGTGATCCTCAATGCCTGAAGGCTAGTCTTGCAACCTATGGAAGGTAATCTAGAGTACCCAAAGGTCACGTTGACAAGTCCCGAGGTATGAGTGGGCAAAGACTTTCAACTACCGAACTCATGGGTCACGGACCCCAAGGTCACTGACCTCCGGATGAGCGGGACAGAGACTCACAAGAACATGACTTGCGACCTTCTGAATTCCAACCTTGCTCATGTACCTTTCATACCCTGACCAGGCCTGCATGACTCTGCTCGAAGCCGAAAAATTATAAAGCCAACTTGTAGCTCTCAACTAGAGACACAAATGAAAAGGTACCCCAGAAGTTTGTTACTGCAAGGAATCGGCAGACACGGTGGTAACAATGGCTTGAAGAAGGTAATTTAGGCATCAGCAACCAAGGAGCTCGCCGAGCCTAAAGGGGGGTAATGATGGGTGAAACGGGCAAGACCCAGACTAAAAGGTCAACCCGAATGAGTAAGTGGGCCCATACCTTCAACACCTGAAAGTTAGACTCACGAAGTTAACGAGGACGCCTGGGCAAGCAACTCGTCACCAGTGACCTCCCAGGTCATAGGCCTAGAAGTCACTAACCTCCTAAATGAGCTTGGGCAAAGATCTTGCCGGACCTCGACTTTGATCTGACATGCTCCGGTCGGAATCATAAATCTTCCATGCCGCGACCACTGGTGCGTGACTTCTAGTCACTCCAAGGAGCCAAGGTCACTCGGTGAGACCTCACCAGAAGAGATGTTCAAGTTTCTGAATGTCCACGGGGAGGTTGCAAAGTTGATTTTAAGGTCAGCTAGTGAGCTCGCAGCTCTCACAGAGACGTGAATGGCAAGATCTCTCGCCCCGGGGAAACTCCGAGATCCCAAGAACAACTGGCCGGATTTGATTAAATCCCATCGTTATCCTGATTGCCTACTACAACGTAAAGGGGAATAAAATTCCAGGAGGTAACGGATCATTCTTCGAGATTACTAAAACAAAAACACCCAACCAATCTAGGGATGGATAAGGAAAAACTCTCTTGCTTTCTTGAGAACAATCCTTATTAGAAAACTTTCCCAAAATACTAACTTAGGCATCGGAGCTTTTCCCCACATGACAGCCCATTCCGATGACCTCTCTTTCTTACCTTCTTAGGTTGCTAACGGCGGAGCTCCATCAAGATCTGTGGGGTGGTCCAACCCAACACTTTTGGACCCCATCAATAAGACTTACCTAATACACAATTTGGACGGATTTCATTATTTTCTTCACATTAATTTCAAGAAAACATTGAGAACTCAAAAAGGAGGGAAAAAAACAAGGGAAACAAAAAACTAGAAATGGAACTAATAAATTCTTATGCATACTATTGATTTGCATGAACTGACTTTTACCCCTTTTCATTGCACAGTCTCATTTAAACACACACTGGCATCTATCTCCCAATTTACCTGAATGAATAAAGAAATCACCATAATGAAGGAATTTTAAAAATAAAAGAAAACAGAACATATTCATCTTATTTTTACCTAGTGTCAAAATACATTCAACGATTTATATAGCGAAAAGAAAGAAATAATAAAAAAATAATAATCAATATTTCATCTTATGAAATATTGATTTTAAATAGATTATAGTATTTATATCTTAAAAATTATTATAAAGTTGTAAGAAAAATCATATAAAAAATATTTTATAGAAATTCTTTCACTTTTTTATTCAAACAACTTTAACAAAAAAACAAAAACAAAAAAAAACACTTTTACAAAAAAGCAACGTAGCTCAAAATTACATGGCATGCACTAGGGTTACAGAAGTTACATTACTTATTTGTATTTGCATAGAAAATGGTAGGTCTTGAAATTCAAATTACAGAAGTTACATTGCTACCTCTATTTCAAAATAATTATCACATAAGGAGGGGTTTTGATTTCAAAATAATTTTCACTTACACATTTCAAGGTAAAAAAATGTAAGTGAATTACCCATCTTACCCTTTGTTTGTTAACCTTTTCCAATGACATTTATTACATTTGCACATCCCAATTGTAAAACTCACCTATCACATTATTACTATTCTAATCTTTTAATAAATTCATGGAGATGCAAAATCGTCCAAAATAAGTAATATTGTGACTACCTTAATTTTGAAAAAAAAAAACTTACGGAGTAACAATTTACAAAATGACTTTTTGGTTTATAAAACCTGAACTTGCCAATAGAGAATAATTGGTTGACCATACACCCATTAATTTGTTTTGCAAACTGCCTCAAGCTTCGAAACCTAAGTGGTTTTTCTTTTCTCAAACTTCGTTGATTATATTTTGACATAATTATTTTAGTTTTAAATTTGATGGGAGAAATCCAAATGGACCCAAGTCCCTATCTAAATACCTGAAAATCGAAATCACAAGTCAAGAAGAAAGGTGGGCAGCAACCTCTTCCATCGACCTCAAAATGAGGTTAGGAGAGGTCTCATCGGATTGTAACCTTTGACCCAGTGAGCTCCAATAAATTTCATACATCTTCCATACCACGACTAAATATCTACAACTCTTAACACACTTCGTGAACCTATAATCACATATCCCGACCTTCTAAAACGGATAGTCGAGACCTTTGGCACCCACAGGTAGGTTGCGAAGTTGATTTAAAAGTCGTTAGCAATCTTATAGCTCCCAACCAGAGACATGCATGACAAGGTATCCCAACTTAGGGAAACTCCATGATTCTAGGAGCAATTGACAAGATATGATACGATCTCACAATTATCGTAATTGCCTACTGTCACATAATTGAAAAGGCATTATCAAAGAGGTAACCTATTATTAGATATATGTTATCGTAACACACACCGTTCATGGAAAGATTGAGTTAATTTCTCTCTTAAAATATCTGAAGATCAGTCCCCCAAAAAACAATTGCAAGAAAAATTGTCCCGGTGATCGCAGCTTAGAAACGATAGCCCATGAATACCTAAAAACCCGATCGAAGACTTGGAGATGGTAGCTCTTAATACCTAAAAGTCATACCGCAACCTGAAGATGATAATTTCTAATGCCTGAAGGGAGGGTCCCAAGCCTCAAGATGGTGATCCTCAATGCCTAAAGGCCAGTCTTACAACCAATAGAAGGTAATCTAGAATACCCAAAGGTCATGTTGACAAGTCCCGAGGTATGAGTGGGCAAAGACTTTCAACTACCGAACTCATGGGCACAAACCCCGAGGTCACTGACCTCCAAATGAGCGGGACAGAGACTTACAAGATCATGACCTGCGACCTTATGAATTGCAACCTTGCTCATGTACCTTTCATACCGTGACCAGGCGTGCGCGACTCTGCTCGAAGCCGAAAAATTATAAAGCCAGCTTGTAGCTCTCAACTAGAGACACAAATGAAAAGGTACCCCAGAAGTTTGATACCGCAAGGAATTAGCAGACACAGTGGTAACAATGGCTTGAAGAAGGTAATTTAGGCATCAGCAACCAAGGAGCTCGCCGAGCCTAAAGGGGGGTAATGATGGGTGAAACGGGCACAGCCCAAACTAGTCAACCTAAACGGGCAAGACCCAGACTAAAAAGTCAACCCGAATGAGCCAAATGGCCCCATACCTTCAACACCAGAAAGTCAAACTCACGAAGTCAACGAAGACGCGTGGGCAAGCAACTCGTCACCACCAACCTCTCAGGTCATAGGCCTGGAGGTCACCGACCTCCTAAATGAGCTTGGGCAAAGGTCTTGCCGGACCTTGACTTTGATCCAGCATGCTCCGATCCGAATCATAAATCTTCCATGCCGCGACCACTGGTGCCCGACTCCTAGTCACTCCAAGGAGCTAATTTCACTCAGTGCGACCTCACCAGAAGAGATGTCCGAGTTTCTGAATGTCCACGGGAGGTTGCAAAGTTCATCTGAAGGTCAGCTAGTGAGCCCGCAGCTCTCACAGAGACGTGAATGGCAAGATCTCTCGTTCCAGGGAAATTCCAAGATCCCAAGAGCAACTAGCGGGATTTGATTAAATCCCATCGTTATCCTGATTGCCTACTACAACATATAGGGGAATAAAATTTCAGGAGGTAACGGATCATTCTTCAGGATTACTAAAACAAAAACACCCAGCCAGTCTGGGGATGGATAAGAAAAAACTCTCTTGCTTTCTTGAGAACAATCCTTACTACAAAACTTTCCCAAAATGCTAACTTAGGCATCGGAGCTTATCCCTAGGCGACGGCCCACTCCGGTGACCTCTCTTTCTTACCTTCTTAGGTTGCTAACAGCGGAGCTCCATCAGGATCTGCGGGTGATCCAACCCAACACTTTTGGCCCCATCAATAAGACTTACCTAATACACAATGAAATCTATGTTTGGACGGATTTCATTATTTTCTTCGCATTAATTCCAAGAAAACATTTGAGAACTCAAAAAGGCGAAAAAAAACAAGGGAAAAATAAAACTAGAAATGGAACTAATAAATTCTTATGCATACTATTGATTTGCATGAAAATGACTTTTACCCCTTTTCATTGCAACAGTCTCATTTAAACACACTTTCATCTATCTCCCAAATTACCTGAATGAAAAAAGAAATCACCATAATGAAGGAATTTTAAAAATAAAAGAAAACAGAACATATTCATCTTATTTTTACCTAGTGTCAAAACACATTCAACGATTTATATAGCGAAAAGAAAGAAATAATAAAAAAACAAAGTAAACTTAAATAGAAAATTATTAGATTGATAAATTTGATAATTGAGTTGACATGTGTTTTGGTTTTTTTAAATAGATTTTGAATGGCATCTAAAGAGATTCTCAAAAAGAAAATATTATCGCGTCAATGCTGGATATGTTACCTTAAATGGATTTTTGGAACCATATAGAAATACAAGATAGTATCTGGCTCCGGCATTCAAATCACAGAATGAAGTGTTCAAGTATTCTCATTCAAGTTTAAGGAGTGTCATAGGAAGAACATTTGGTGTATGCAAAGCTCGATGGAAAATACTACAACAGATACTACTTTTATGACCTTGAAACGGATCTTGGTATTATATGGGCCTGCTCCGCACTTCATAATTACACTAGGGGATCTGATTCAGGTGATTTGGGGATTTTTGAAAATCTTGAAGACATTGATAAGAAAGGGGCATTCTAGCAAGGATGAGGATACTGTTGAGAATAGTTCAAGTCCTAATTTGATTAGAAATATGGGAAAAATAAGTGATCATGCTAGAGATAGATTACCGAGACAAGTATTGAACAATAGTTCAATTTTACCAATGGACCGAATTGTTATACATATATATATACAGTTCGACTAGAGCGCGCTCCACCGCGCCCCTTAATACCCACCCTCGAAGATGCCGTAACGGAAGGATGGAACATCAGGTTTAGCAACTAAACCAAAACGGCACCATTTTGCCTATTGAACAAAAGAGAGAAAAATCTTCCTAAATCCTTCACAATCTGCTTGGCGAGCAATCAGACAAAAAACTCTCTCTCACCTTCGAGTATTTCCTTCTGTCTTGAAATTCCTCTCTTGAATCTCGAATCTCGAATCCCAAATCTCAAATTCCTTCCGTCTCGGATTCTCTTCTCTCCATCATGGAATCTCTCCGTCTCGAATCCTCCTTGGTTTGTCTCGAAATTCCTCTCTCGAATCCCGAATCTCGAATTCTTTCCGTCTCGGATTCTCTTCTCTCCGTCATGGAATCTCTCTGTCTCAAATCCTCCTTGGTTTGTCTCGAAATTCGAATCTCGAATCCCGAATCTCGAATGCCTTCCCTCTCAGATTCTCTTCTCTCTATCTCGAATCCTCCTTGGTTTGTCTCGAAATCCCTCTCATGTCTCGAAATCCCTCTCGAGTCTCGAATTCCTCTTCTCGAGTCTCGAATTCCGTTTCTCGAGTCTCGATAAGTTTTTGGTGAGAGAGAAGAGTAGACTTTTCTCTTTTTCTTCAATTAGTATTTTTTCATTCTGTTTTCCGTCACGGAAACGGAAGGAGCGCGCATTAAGGCACGCTCCGGAGCGTACCTTAGCAAAATCTTTTATATATATATATATATATATATTTATATATTCAAATTTGTGGTTATTAATGTTTGATGAATTGTTATTTATGTTATGTAATAATTTTATTTTATATTAAATAAATGAAATATTGATTTTAAATAGATTATAGTATTTATATCTTAAAAATTATTATACAATTGTAAGAAAAATCATATAAAAATATTTTATAGAAATTCTTTCACTTTTTATTCAAACAACTTTAAAAAAAAAAAAAAACTTTTACAAAAAAGCAACTTAACTCAAAATTACATGGCATGCATTAGGGTTGCAGAAGTTACATTAGTTACTTGTATTTGCATAGAAAATGGTAGGTCTTGAAATTCAGATTACAGAAGTTACATTACTCCCTCTATTTCAAAATAATTGTCACATAAGGAGGGGTTTTGGTTTCAAAATAATTTTGACTTACACATTTCAAGGCAAAAAATGTAAGTGAATTACCCATCTTACCCTTTGTTTGTTAACCTTTTCCAATGACATTTATTACATTTGCACACCCCAATTTTAAAACTCACCTATCACATTATCACTATTCTAATCTTTTAATAAATTCATGGAGAGGCAAAATCGTCCAAAATAAATAATATTGTGACAACCTTAATTTTGATAAAAAAAAAAAAAAAAAAACTTACGGAGTGACAATTTACAAAATGTCTTTTTGGTTTATAAAACCTGAACTTGCCAATAGAGAATAATTGGTTGACCATACACCTATTAATTTGTTTTGCAAACTGTCTCCAGCTTCGAAACCTGAGTGGTTTTTCTTTTCTCAAACTTGGTTGATTATATTTTGACATAATTATTTCAGTTTTAAATTTGATGGGAGAAATGGGTACGATATGGATGAATCGACCCAAATGGACCCAAGCCCCTATCTAAATACATGAAAATCGAAATCATAAGTCAAGAGGAAAGGTGGGCCGCAACCTCTTTCATTGACCTCAAAATGAGCTTAGGAGAGGTCTCATCGGACTGTAACCTTCAACCCAGTGAGCTCCAATCCATTTCATACATCTTTCATGCCACGATCAAATGTCTACAACTCTTAACACACTCTGTGAACCTATAATCACATATCCCGACCTTTTAAAATGGATAGTCGAGACTTTTGGCACCCACAGGTATGTTGCGAAGTTGATTTAAAAGTCATTAACTATCTTATAGCTCGCAACCAGAAACATGCATGGCAAGGTATCCCAACTTAGGAAAACTTCATGATTTTAGGAACAATTGACGAGATGTGATACGATCTCACAATTATCGTAATTGCATACCATCATGTAATTGAAAAGGCATGATCAAAGAGGTAACCTATTATTAGATATATATTATCGTAACACACACCGTTCATGGAAAGATTGAGTTAATTTACTCTAAGATTACTCTCTTAGAATACTAATTTGGGCATCGAAGCTATCCCCAGGCCAAGAGCCCACTCCGGTAATCTAATCTTCCCTTTCAGGTTGCGGTTGCAAGCTTCATCACGGTTCAAGGTGACCCGGAGATCGTTTCTAATCTCCATCAAAATTAAAAAGTGAAGTTTAAAATGTCCTTTTTCAATAAACTTCTTTTTTGAAATTTTAATTTAACAACTACATTATTTTTTTTTTCTTCGAATGAATAAAAATATTTTATTTTAACTTCTATTTCAAATGAAAAGAATACAACATATCAGATTTTGAGAAAATAAAAAAAAATTATTATAAACCCAATCTATTGGACTGTGAGCCACGTCACATTTTCACAAAATTCTGGATTATGTATATTAAAAAAATAAATAATACTCTTTAACTTTATATGGACCATAAGATATATTTATGGGGACATGGACCCAATTCATATCAAAATTTTCCTGATAAAATAGCTTTTCCATCACACTCAGCAAATACTTATAGGATTTAAATAGTAAAATACTCACAAGTGAGTATGCTTCTTTCCAATTGCATATTCTAATTTTGGTGTGTTGCAAATCCTAACGAAATAGTTCAGGCGCGAGCGAACTAGTAACGACACCGCTAGATAAAAAAAAAATTAAACTTGTCCAACTCGAACATTTCATATCAACCCCTTAAAAAAGTTTCTATTTTAAAAAATAAAAATATAATATGAAGAATTCTTATTTTTAAAACTAAAATATATAGAAAGATGTAACTGGCTAAAATTCATTAATTATGTTGTCCAATTTTGGTTTTCAAAGTATAACCTAATTTTAAATAATCGTCACATTTGATATTTTTGTGTAGAATAAAAAATTGATTAGATAGCTTTAACCCCTAATGAAAAGACTGAGAGAATTAAATTTATCTAAGTTATTTTTTATAAAAAAAATTATGTAATTTATACTTTTGCACAGAAGTACCTTTTTTTTTTTTTTTGAATAAAAACCATCCAGGGCCAGGGGTTAGGCGGACCCCTACCTGTTTATTGCATTAAAAACCAAGAGGGGCAGAAATGCCTTACAAAGAAGGTTAAAATAAAGCTAGAGTAAGAGCACATGAAAATGCCCATCTAGGAAGGGCATATGATATGCCTTTCTTATGTGATAAAGCTGCCAGATAATTTTGCCCATGATGCTTTTGCTATTGCTAGACTCATCTGAGTATGTAGTTGCACAGTGGCAACCCAAACTTCATGATAAATGAGTACCGGAAGAAGCATTGCCAACACTCCCAAACGTCTCCCTTCTTGCCTCCAGTTGTGTATCATAAGCTCCAGTGAATAGACGTACTTGTTTTTCTAATTTATACATAGGCATATAATTGTTTTTTTGGAAAAAATTTAGGTGATTAGTGAAATATTAATTTAAGAATATATTTAAAATGTTGATATTCAATTTAAAATGAATATCACATTTCTTAAATTAGATAAAATTTTATTAAAAAATTAATTTTTTTAAAGCGATCTATAATATGAAAAACACTAATATTATGAGAGCGAAGGAGTATATTACCATTTGGATGATCATTTAAAGAAAGGATGTTTAAGTTATTTTATCTAGTTTGTACAATTTTTGTATAAATACATTATCATTTAATATAATACTATTATATTATAATTAATTTGAATCTATTTCATTTTTTCTTTAAAATATTTGAGATATTTTTCTCCGTGTCGTTTGTCTTTTGCTCTCTTTTCTTCGTAATAAAAATGATGATGAGAATGAATTTCGCTTCTCCACGAAAATGCATTTAAATCATTTAAGAAAATGACATTATCTAAATCCCTTTTAATTGATTGATCTAAAAATTATGTTAAATCATTATTAAAGTAAAAATTTTGTCTTTTTTTTTTCCTCATGTTTTGGACTGTTCGAAAGAGTTCATTTTCCATGATTACATTAATTCTTCCAATTTTTCTTCTTCTAATATCTCCAAGCGAATCAGCTCATCATGCATGATGATTTCCTTGAATATTTACAATTGGCAAATTTCCCAAGTGTTTGGTAATTTTCATTATTACATATTTACTCATTTTTTCTAATATATATTACTCATGTTCTCTCTTTTTTTATAAAACTTTTATTCTTAATATTCTTCTTCATTAGAGATATTTTGGGAAGAAACAACTTTATCCTATTACTAATAAAATGACTGGCTAATGATCTACGGAATAAAAAATATTGAAAAGAACTTATTCCTAATTTAGAGGAACGAGCGGTATGTTCGTCAATCTTAATTGCTTGGCTTTCATTAATTCTCCAGCATAACAGTGGTCCCATCCTCGCTATCTAATCCCATTTCCATCCACTTGTCCACCCACATGCCATGTAGGGGTGTAAACCATATCAAACGATACAAGAACTACTTGTTTCGTATCCGGATCCGATTAGTAAACATAGGATTCGGAACTATCCGATTATTCATGGAAGTCAAATTATTTAGATTTAAATCCTACCCAACAGGTATCAGGTCTCGGATCGGGTTTAATTGACATATTTTCTATTTTTTATTCAATTTTGTTAAAAAAATATATATATGATATACTTATAAAAAAAGGGGAAAAAAGTAAAATTTAAATAAGTTGAAAAAAAAGTAAAGTTAAAGATGGTAAAAGGTCGAATTAACATACACTTACCAATCAAATTTATAATAACAATTGATATTAATTAGTAAATAATAATGATAACTAACGTTAAAAAGTTAAATTAATAGATACCTATCAATTAAATTTAAAATAATCAATCGATGCTAATTATTAAATAATAATTATACTTACCAAGGAATATTTAAAATTTAATAGTCAAATAACAAAATTAAAGTTAAAACAAGAATAGAAACATATGCATTTTGTGTGTATATATATAATATATATACCTAATCAGATCCGAAACTAAATAGGTACGAAACTAAGTATATCATACTCATATCAGTCTAAAGAATATTATTTGGGTCTGGGTATAAAGATAGAAGTAACAGACCCGCTATAAACAGGTCTAATACGAAATCCAGATATACCCTACCCATCGACAACCCTAATGGTGTACATCGGGCTTATCATTTTTGCCTTTCCATAAAATGGAAGCTAATCATTATTCCAATTTTAACACATTATCAGACCAACCCAATGTTTAGCATTTTATTCGAATGCTGTCATTTTTATTTTTTATTTTTAAATATAAATTGTCTTATAAGTGGTATTCGTGCAGATTCAGTTCCACTGTAAACTTAAGAAAGATTCAATGGGAATGGGATCGAACTCATGATATCACGCATATGTTCACATTCTATCTCCTTGACCGATGACTCGCATAACAAAACAAAAAAGTCATTTGTGGCTATAACTAAACGCATGCGCTGTTTTGCCTCGGCTTCAATTTGCAAGTACTTCACAAAGTGGGTCGAAAATAGCAAAGATGAATACTTTCTCCATGGCGTTACGTGTGGGAAAACCTTAAGCTAAGAACAAAATCGAGGCAATATAATTGTAGATGGACATATGCTGATTAAAATTTTAAAGTACAAACAAAACTCATATTGTATGTAAAAGTTAAAATATATTTAAATATATGGAACGATGTAAAGTTTTATTAATGAGTTTGGTCAATTTTGACTTTAAGACAATGTAAACGACTTTCAAAAGAAAACAATAATTGTACACCTAATTACTTAACCTTTCATCAGTTTTACACTTTGGTTCTCAACTCTTTTTTTGGTTGTTGTAAAAGTCAACAACCACCTGAACAAATTAACAGAGGCAAATTCAGTACCATATCATTCAATTGTTCAGAAACAGATATTAACTAAAATCCTGTTGAGCCAAATTTCAATTTTTGCCTCAACAAGAAATGGATTTAGTTGGGCCAGAAACATGAATTTAACTCAGTAAAATTTCAATTTATAAAGGTTTTTGACAAATTGAATAATATAGTATTGAATTTGCCCCCATTAATTTGGTCAAGATGTTGTTAACTGAAGTTTTCAATGGTTTTTTTAAAAAGGGGGATTCAAAGGACCAAGTTGTCCAATAATAATTTGATCGAGAACCAACATCACCAAAATAATATAATAATGATCAAAACATAAAATTAACAGAGGGTTAGATCTTTAAACATCCAATTACTCCAAAATAAAACAAAGTAGACTCGGACATCTCTTCTATGAAATCTATAAATAGCACTAGCTGAACATTGCCAGATCACAATTAAGCCATACATTACATTTTACAAGATGGAGACAACTCCAAAGACCTCATTTCTGATTATATTTCTTCCAATGTTTCTTCTCTTAATAGCTCCAAATGTATCATCTCAAGGTGATTTCCTTGAATGTCTCGTTTCTCATTCTTCAGAATCAATATCTGAAGTGGTTTTCACATCCAAAAATTCCTCTTATGAGTATATTTTGGAATCTTCAGCACATAACCATCGACCCTATACAAACTCCCCCTATAAGCCAAGAATCATTATCACACCCGTGCATGAATCCCAAATTCAAGCAGCAATACATTGTGCAAAGGAATCTGAGATTCAACTTCGCTTGCGAAGTGGTGGACATGACTACGAGGGTCTTTCTTACTATTCCGAAATCCCTTATGTCATGATTGATCTCAGAAACTATTCATCGATATGTATCGACAAAGAGAATTCCACGGCAACGATCAAAGCCGGTGCAACCATAGGTGAACTTTACTATAAAATTTCTCAGGAAAGCAGCACGCTTGCTTTTGCTGGCGGTGTTTGCACCACCGTAGGTGTTGGAGGACTCCTCAGTGGAGGCGGAATTGGCATGATGTCACGAATATTTGGACTTGCCTCTGATCAGATTCTTGATGCTAAAATCATTAATATTAATGGCCAAATTCTTGACAGAAACTCTATGGGTGAGGACCTCTTTTGGGCAATTAGGGGCGGTGGAGCCGCAAGCTTTGGAATAGTCACCGAGTGGAAAGTGAAGCTCGTTAATGTTCCAGAGAAAATTACTGTCTTCAACGTAAGTAGGACACTAGAACAAAACGCTACCCAGATACTGCATAGTTGGCAGTACATTGTTGAAACTATTGATGGAAGGTTATCACCATGGATCTACATCTTCAATGCTATTTCTCCTGAGAGTCAAAAGAAAACCATCAGTGTTTCTTTCACTTCCTTTTTCCTTGGGGGAACTGATGATCTCCTTGAGGTGATGCAACAGAGCTTCCCCGAACTAGGGCTCACAGAAGAAGATTGTCAAGAACTGAGCTGGATTGAGGCCGTACTCTTCTTTTATAATCTCCCGCTTGACCAGCCCACAACTTTACTCGACAGATATAGTACTCCAACGGGAGGAAGGTCATACTCCAAACACAAATCAGATTATGCGCAGCAACCAATTCCGGAATCGGGTTTTGAAGGGATGTGGGAAATCATTTTAGAACAAGATGTGGGTAGAATTGTGGTGGATTTCGGACCCCATGGCGGAAAACTGAATGAAATCTCAGATACTGCAACTCCTTTCCCCCATAGGGCAGGGAACATTTACTTGATGCACTATGAAGTAAGCTGGACTGAGGAAGAAAACAAGGAATCTGAAAGGTATACAAATTGGATTAGGAAACTGTACAATTACATGGCTCCGTACGGATCCAAATCCCCGAGATCTGCATATCTGAATGTTAGAGATCTTGACTTGGGTGTGAACGATATTGCTGGGAATACAAGTGTTGAAGAAGCAAGAGTTTGGGGTGAGAAATACTTCAGGCACAACTTTGATAGATTGGTGAATGTGAAGACAAGGGTTGATCCAACTAATTTCTTCAGAAATGAGCAAAGCATTCCTCCTTCCCTACCACAATAAGCATGTGGGATATTACGATATAAGGCATTTTGTTTTCATGTGTTGCATGGATACCAAAGGATTTCTCATTGTGTTACATAGATTATTAATTAGGGATTTCTCCTTGATCCCACCCTAATTTTCATAATGTAAGTTTTATTATTTTCCCATGCTGTAATTATTATTTAATAAGCAGGCAAACACAAAGTTTTTTTGTGTCCGGTCTAGTTAAGTGGATATTTCTATTTGTATTTTAGGTTATTTAGGATCGAATGTCTCATTTCTTAAAATAAATAAAATTTTATTAACAACCTCTTTAATTAAAAGGGGATTTATATATACTTTTTCAACAATGAAAAAAATAAATTGATATTTTTTATGAAAGTGTGACGTTATATTCCGGACCGAAGGAGCAATATATATTTATATATATTGAGAACTGGAATATTCAGATGCCATTATTATTATTATTATATATGCAATATCTGTTTCATAGAAATTCTATAGTAGATCCAATTGTTCAAGTTATAGTGGGCAACCGTTAAAACTTGATGAAAAACTTAATTCCTTTTGATAAAATAAAATCTTCTATAAAAAAAATTATTTTCAAATTTTACTTTATACTTTAAAAATAAGTCTTTTTTTCTTTTTAATGAAGGGGTCAAGTCCTTCCTCCATTCAAGTTTAAAAGTTGCTCGCTATCCACCACTCGTCTAGTTTATTCCATGAGCAGTAGCTATAAGATATGATGGTAGCCATGTTTCCCTCCATAATTAAATGGTGACAGCATTAATGGCCTATATGTGGATAAGCTCTTTTTAATTTTCAAAAACCAAGTAAATGGACAAAAATTAAAAGAGGATAACTTTTGACTTGGCCGAATTATTAGAAATTGGGTGAAATTAGACTCAGTAATTAAAAACTTAGGAGAGCTATTTTGTGGTGTTGCTCAAGATGTTAACTGAATGGGCTCTCAGCCACAACATCCTATCTTAAATTGCAAAGAATTCCTAATGGACGGGAACTGGTAATTATTTAGAAGGATTCTGGCAAGAATAAAGATAGAATTAGGATTCTTTAAATAAATAGATACCACAATTCTTGAGCTTTTTACAATTCCATTTTTCAGGGTATCTATCAGATTTTAGGATTATAAGGAGCATCAAAGTTTTGTGTCATTGGTCAGTACCATTTGATGTTGATGGAACTCTCTGTGATTCTGATCCCCTTCACTGAAGAATTCTTTCTTCAACATATTGCTGGGAGAAACAACGAAAGTATTGCCAGTTTTCTTTTTCCCGAAGATCATGAAAGAGGCAATAAATACTATTCAGAATAATTATTGAGGAATTTGTTTCAGGTCAGAACAAAGTTTAAATTATAATGATATGTGTAGCTGTTGCTACAATCCTACTCCTACGGCAAAACAAAAGCTTTAAGAACGGCTGCATAAAAATATTACTAAAATAGCCCTGGCCACAAGTGAATGTCTAAATAAACCTTTAGAATTAGTCCTCTTGATCTTCATGAACAAGAATATAATAAAACATAAGGCACAAGAACATCTTCGTGAACAAATCTCTGTAATACCTCTCCAGTCCATCTTTTCCCATATTCATTTTTCAGTTCAGGGCATAAAGCGGCTAATTCTTAAGTATCCTGTGATAAACCCTCGAAAATTATTGGCTGATATCCCATTGCAACTCTGTATCTTTGTTGATTATGAACATTTTGAAGTCTCTGTTTACCATATAATTCTAGCATCAACCACGATGGTAAGGATGGTGACAGAATTGTGTTACATATGACCACAAGCACAGGTATGCACATAATCCCTAGAGGTGTCATTCTTAAAGATTTTAAGGATTCTACACTGACAGTTACATATCCAATACAGATAAAACAAGCTTCCCTGTTTTTGTTCTGAATTTCTGAAAGAAAAGTACTTCAATGAAATAAGTCCAGTATGGCAACTATAAAACTCAAAATGATATATCATTACAAATGGGATAGCTAGAATTTTACCTCAAAAATTGTTCAATACTTCTTGTGCAATTCCTGCCTACGACCTGGACAGTTCCACCAGCTCCCCCCACCTGTAGTTTTTGCACCATGCAGAGGTCCTTCTGCAGACTTTGATATTTTACTGTGCTGCATTTCTTGCACTTAACTAAACCTGTCAGAAACATCCTTTCAAGGAAATATATCGTGTAAGAGTTGTTGCTTAAATGTACTTGTCAAGACAGGAAGATCCCATGATTTATTGCCAGAGATGCATAACAGACTTCCTGTTCTCAAGTAGATACTTATTTGAATCTGGAGTTCATACAAACTCATCTGAAACACATAGATTCAACATACCTGATACATTAGCTCCCCAAGAGATGCAAGTTGTTCCTCCAAAGCCATGGATATCAGTAGTGCTTTCAAGGCCTGCAGATCCACAAATATAAATAAGTTAGTTGAACTATCTCCATTTTAGTTTTATTTTGAGTGGTTGCTGAAACAAAGTGGACAACTAAAAATGAGAAATAAAATCTAAAACTCGAAGCATTTTCAATTTCCCATCTATTCAATGAAAATATTTCCAGATTCTGTCATCTTAAAAACTTACTCTCAATACGTCAGGAAATAAATGTTCCCTTTTGACTTAGAACAAAAAATGAAGAAAAATTAACAATGACTGAACTACATTATTATCCTTATGAATGATTAGGTTAGTGGTAGGTCTGTGTTTCATGGACAATAAATTCGTTAAGTTGTTAGTGGAACTTTAGATGGAAAAAAGAATCTGTTTATTTTAGGAAGACGAGCAATGAATGTTGGACATTTAATTCTGTACAAAGTGTCATACGTTAGAATGCTGATTTAACATTACGTCCAAACCAGCAACTAATAGACTGAAATTTCATCAGTAATCCTAATATTCTTTTTCCTTGTTCAAACAGAAAATTTTGAATACCTCACAAGGCAATACAGAAAGAAAATAAGAACAGAGAGCCCTTTGCAAAGAAGAATATTAATTACTTAATAGTATAGCATTTAGATTGATCAAATTATCTATTTCAGAAGGCATTTGTCATGGAAGTTTTAAAAAAGGTCTTTTCTACTTTCAGAAAATTGAAAATACACGTGGACAAGTTGATGTGGGTAATCTCTAAAGGTGGAGAAACTAATATCCTTATAAATGAAGGTAAAATTGCAAAAAATACCACTGCTCTTCATAATTTTTATTTTCAGGGGAGAATGATGGCAACAAGAGAGGAGCAGAGGAGAACTAAAGAAAGGGTGGAGAAGGAAATGGGAAGGGAGAACAGTGAAGAAAGACAGCAGAACAGGCTGCAACCTTTTAAGGATGGAGAGGAAATGAATGCAGCGGGAAATTGGAAAGAAGCAATCAAATAAACGCAAGGTGTATGTGCAGAGCATAATTGATTCTGTGACTCAAAACAAGTGACTGAAATTTTCGCATATGGGATGTCTTGCCGCTCTCAGGCCATAATTTTGTTAATATCACCTGAATCCAAATAGTCTGGCTAAAAAATATCACACGCATTTATTTCAATGTAAAAAAGTGGATTCCAAATAATATAGTAGTGAAGAAAGGAAGGTTTTTTAACCCATTCATTGGAAATGGTCCCAAAACTGCTTTTGATAAGGTAAATGACACTGTATCATACTTTAGGTGCTTTCAGTATTTAGGCTTCTGAACAGAGATATGAGTAATCTCCCTATGTGAAAACCAATAGTGTACTGCAAGTAAACTTGTTATAGCTTCCATCATTTAATACCAAGAAGAGAACCAAAATTATACTTTATAGACCGATTTGATTACTCTTTCACAGACAGATATTGATCATATACATAATCACTGGTAATGGACATTAATCCAATGCTTAACATGAATAGCTTTGCAGAAAAATTTATTAAGGAATGGCAGATGAGTAACAATAAATATTGAATACCTTGACAGAACTGCAGACATCCTGAGCAACAGTTCCAACATTTCCATATTCCAGCATTGCACAGAGAACAATTAGTTCCACAGTGTATTTGCTTTCTTCTTCATCAAGTATTCTTCCAAACAAGCACCAATCTCCAAAATTCTAGTGTCAGGCCTTATGTCTATCTTCAGAATTACATTAAATATATTCTCCAATCTTTCACTCCCATCCACATCAGAAATCCTAGGTAAAATTTCCATCCAAGTGTCAGTATGTGGAATTTGCCCATGCCTTAGAATCTCCTCCAACACTCCACAAGCTTCCTCAAGATGGCCAATATTACAAAATCCCTTTACCAATAAATGAACAACAGAAAAATGTGGAGCAAACCCTTTCAACAGCATTTCCCCCAAGTACTTTCTGGCCTTATCGTACAAGCCCTGGTTGCATAATCCCCCAATTATTGTCCCATAAGATATTAAATTCGGAAAGCAACCATTAGGAGGCATGTCCTCAAGAACCTTGCAAGCATCAAGAGCACGGCCTTCCCTACAAAAACCCAAAATAACTGTGTTGTAATGAACTACATCAGGTTTACAACCTTTAAGTTCCATTCTACATAGAAGCTTGTAAGCCTCTTTTAGCTGCTTCTTCCTACACAAGCTATTCAATAGAGTCGAATAACTATAAGTATCCGGAACAAATCCCTTGTTCAACATATCCCCTAAAATATCAACAGCCTTATTCACCTGACTCTTCCTGCAAAACCCCTG
>JAOXNR010031989.1:0-22452 GCA_028571225.1 Parsonsia alboflavescens | reverse complement strand
AAGACAATCATGGTCATTAGTCACTAGCTTGAATCTCTTGTTGAAGTCTTGGGCAAAATTTCAGATTATGAGTGACCCTTGGTTTAGATAGATGGATGTTGAAATTCCAGCCATAATTCAAGTGATTCACATCCGTAAGTTTTCATATTATTAATTAAATTCGTATATCAATGGTGTTATTTAGATTTTCTAAATAGTAAATTGAAATTTGTTTAATCTTATCTTTAATTAGTGGTGGGCATATGAGCACTTCCCATTCCTGCATCCCCAGCTATGTAGAAATGCCCAGGATAGGAGTAGACGTGCCCTCTCCCATGTAGGTCTACGACACCTGAGGTGCCTTACCCTTCGAAGTCCCCGACTTGGGACAGCCAACTGGGACGAGATACTTGATGAGGTAAGTGAATACCTTATCAATGTTCACTTTCATTTTAAAAATTAGTTATTGTCACTAAATCAAATTTCCAATTAGAGGAGAGTGCGGACTCCCAGTATATCGAGGCAGATCGGGAGGAGCAGCAACAGCCGTACTAGGCCTATTTTGCTCGTATCCCACACATTATAGTGACATGCTGAGGCAATTATCTACCGAGCTAATTTTTGGTGTTGTGCGGATAGGGATCACCGGTTCGACCATTCGATCAAGTTACTCTAATCACTATTTCCCGAATTTAAGTTGATTTTGTATAATGCTATATTTGAAGATCATTGATACTTTACTTTTATTTGATTTTAGATCCTATGTCATGATGGACATATGGCTGAGGAGAGGAATGATCGAGGTCGGTCGATCAGTCCAACGAGGTTTGATACATTCTAATGGATGGTATATATTTCATTGTATTTTATGTTATTGCAGTAGATTAGCCGATGCTATTCGATATGATTGTATTTACTTTGTTGGTTTGCTTGCCTTGTAATTAGGTTATGAGTCTGCGGATCCAGGCTACCACGGGGAGCCCTGCTGAGGACCAGGAGAAAAGACACCCTCTCCTAGCCCGACTCGACACGATTGGAGTCAACGTTAGGTATGTACCTCTTCCTATTTAAATAACCCCTCCCCCAAAAAACGATTACAGATGGATTCTAACTATATTTTATAATTATAGTCTCCTGCGATTGCCGATGTACCCATGCCCAGGGTCGAGATCCTATTGCTTCAGCTTGAGGATCGGTGACTACAAAGGCATGAGCTGGTCCTCTAGCAGCTCACACAGCTCGGGGCAATGTAGGTTGAGATCTTAGAGCAGCTCACGCATATCTAGCATCGACTCAATGTGCTGGAGAGGGATGACAGTCGTGGAGATGCTTCACCAGTACATGATTCCCCTTCCCGAGAGCTAGCTATGCCCATGCCCGAGGGGGGTTACTCACTCCATCGATGTCTTAGTCAGCCCGATGGCCACCCCTCGCCCAGTATCTCCCGTAGTCCGCGATGACACCACGCAGGTATCTCCCGTGGTAGATCCCTGCACCCTCGATCGGACATGGCTGGCTGCCTTTTGCTGCACCAGAGCTTCAGAGAGGTAATTCACGTTCTTTTTTTGATTAACTTGCATTTTATAACTTTCCCATTTAATAGTCTAACTAAATTTTTGTCATAGGTGCACGACTAGGTCGTGGGCTCATTTGTCGGGGATGACCTTAAGAATGTCAGATCAATGTCATTTCACAACGAGGAAGATCAGGTTGACCATTTCATGATGGGGTTGCGGAGAGTGACGAGGGAGGAACCATCACTTTATCCCTACAGAGCCCGCTTCACATTCGCTCGGGCATATTTCTACATACGTAGTTAAATTTTTGCATTCACCTCTATTTCATTTATGCTAGTTACAACATTATGTTTTAACTAACTCAAATTACAGAACATTCTCCAAGGTGCGTGGGAGCAAACCAAGGCATCTCAAGCGGAGCCGGGGACATACGAGTTCGATACCTTTGTCATTGATTGGATCGGGGGAGACTTGGACCTGGGAGAGGTAGCATGGTGGGAGGTAGAGGTGTTTCACTTCATTTTCTGCAAAACTCATGGTTTAAATTATGATTTATTTAATAGTAATTGATTTAATATTTATACTGTGTTTATAGTTATTGATGCTTTGTTGCCTACACTCGCACTAGGTATTACTCCGAATCTCACTGGAGAGGTCTCGGATTACATTGTATGATCTAAACCATCGACCGTGGCGAAGGGCTCTCAATTGGACTTGATGGCGCTGGTCTGTTTGATGTTGCCACGATTGCTGCTGCAGGCCGGCTTTTATGAGACTACGGGATGGCCCTGACCATAAAAGTTCACTGGTAGTTTTGTTAACTCCCCCGATGCATCACAGCACTCCATCCCTATTCAGCCAGACAGTGCTAGCTGCGACGCTTACATCTGCTATTATATGACACAACTGATAAAGAGAACACGTTTTCCTTCAATGTTATTGTTCGTTCCGAGAGATAAAGAGAGCCTCTTATGGTCTTCCAACAGGCCTTCTACCAATAAGAGGATTGACGACCACTTCATCCATACCTGCAATTGAATTCAAAGACGAATACAAGGGGTACAGGTTGTATCAAAGGTGCATATGCTATCCTCAGTTTTTCAGTGTCAAATGAATGACCACCACATAGAGTGTAATAATGAGCCCCAGTTTCCCTATTAAAAAGAATTAAGGTAAATGAGTTGTGGAAATATCTAATTACATTCTTATAGAATTTTTAAAAAAATTGAAGAATTGGGTCTCTAATGGACCACACTTGGTCTCGAATCTCGAATGGAAAATACTTGAATCTCGAATGGACCACATTTGGTCTCCAATCTCAAATGGACCATATTGGGTCTCGAATGGGCCACAATTCGAATGGACCACACTTGGGTCTCGAATCTCGATTCTCATTTCTAAAATGGACCCTTTTCTCTCGAATGGACAACTAATGTCTCGAATGGACCTTCTAAATTTAGCAGATAAGTAAGGAAATAGATAAAAAATTTACCTGGCAATAGCAATGGCATGTTTGCAAGGTACCTCTTACACTTCCCATCTCCGACATCCACAGGTCTTCTGGATGATATCCACCAGAACATTTGGTTCTTTTGGTGGATTTCCTACGAAATATTCCTCTCTATCCTGAATAGAAGTAGTCCGTAGCCTTTCAAGGTCGACTTTCCCAGCTTCTTCCTCAAGTCTTTCCACCGCTCACTTGGTGATAATATCTGGAATTGTAGCTGCTACTTCCCTACGTTTGTTGAACCATCCCTGAAACAAACTCTTAAAATACTCATGTGCAAATGTAATGGGCAATTTTCGAGCTTTCTTGATCACGTGGTTGAAGGACTCCACGATATTGCTCGTCATTTGGTTGTAGTGATTGTTTTGACAATATGCCCGTGACCAACCAGGGTGCATCTCTTTAATGTCTCTAAAATAGAGGTCACATGTCTACTTGTTATAGGCATATGCCTCATTTTTAAAACGAAGTGCAACCTGAGGATTTTTGCACTTTCTCTTTAAGTTTTCCTTCAGATGTCGATAGCAGAAGGCATGTGAAACCTCAAGATATACTGTCCTCACTGCACGCAGTATGCCTTTTGTGCCGATCAGATACAATAACAGAATTATCTTGCAATCCATATGCAGTCCTGAATCTTCTCAAGAACCACTCCCATGAATCGTTGCCCTCCTCCTCGCCAAACCCAAATGCAAGGGGAAAAGTTTGCCCATTTCCATCTGCACAGACAGCTGCATAAATTTTTCTCTCACACACACCTTTCAAGTGTGTTGCATCTATGACAATTATGAGTCTCATATACTTGAAACCCTCAATCGAATATGCATACTAGTCACCGTCCCCGGCATTACATGCTTTAACATGTGAAGGTATGACGATCGCTGTTTGTATGAGTTTTTTGGAATTCCACAGGCTATGACTTTAGCACGCTTTAAAGATAGCCAAGCTTTGGTGTATCCGAGCTTCACACCACAATTCTCCCGTATATCTTGAATCACATTTTTGGATGTGATTTTGGAAAACAAAAATCAATAACCGAACACAATAAAAAGCTGGTTTTTTTTTCTTTCTTTCCTATAAGGAAATGGTTCTTTGAGCAATTTTCTTAGCTATAGTTCAAAACTTCTGATCAAAAGAATGATGTTAGTTGTAGTTTTTTCAATTCATTTTACAGGTAGTTGGGTTTGGTTGGGTGTATTGAATACTGAGGGGTAAAATAGTAAATGCATGTTAAAGGAGAATAAATGTTATGTTTCGACCTTTTTTTAATTAAAAGTCAAAATGGGAATAGAATGAACAGTTAGTTTTAGATATGAGTAATTGTGAAATATTGTGAAGATTTGGGTAAATAAGAAATTACTGTTTCAATTTGGGTAAAAATGAAAACAAGAATCTCAATAGTGCTCTATCTAATGGTAACCCTCCATTCCAACAACATAGATAATAAGATGAGAACGGATGACATGTAGAATCTTGAAATACTTGTATCTTGGGAGTCGTGGTGGAGCTAGAAATTTTTATTATTGATGTCAAAAATTTTACTAAATTACCTCACAGTGATCAATTAATAAAGATAACAATAACTATTAGTTAGGTACTTGCATTTTTTTTGACCCCTTATTAATAATTTTTTTTTAAAAATAGTCTATACATGAAAAGAAAATTTGTTTTAATAGACTAAAAAAGAAATGACCATGACATCACATCCACAATTTATAGCATCGTTTTTGACATACTGACACTATATCCATAGTTCATCTAAAGCATTCAATAGATGGAAAATGGTGTTACAAATAACTATTACTCGTCAAGTTTAAGCAATCCTTGCTTGCAAAACTAGATACGAAAGCATTTAAAATCTAATGTTCGGAGAGTCTTCAAAGTTACAGGAGAACAATTATTTGCAAAACAAGTATGTAGAGCAAATTAATCGAAGGTAAGTGAAATAGGCAACATTCAACTTTGAACTCAACAAAGAGGACACCTAGAGAGAGTATTAAACCTTCTCATCTAATCAACTACCTAATCCCATCCTCCTTTTCAAATCGTACAAGGTAAGGCTTCACTGAGTCATTACCTTAATTTAAAAAGATTGAAAAAATAATGCTATGTGAATATACATTTATTTGCAACATTACCTGGAGAGAGATATTCATTGAGATGATCGAAAAATGTTTAAATCTTCAAAGGATAACCTCTTGTGAAGCCTAACTTGGTGTTCTGCAAACTCTTCAAACATTTCTTTAATCTGCATAGCTTTCTTTCATGCTTCAGTTCCCAAGTGCACCATCTTTAGTGAACCCTCACTCATTTAAGTACTTCAATACTCATCCCACAAGGTGAAACAATAGTTATGGTTACAAGAACGAGAACTAACGGAAAAAATAAAAAAAAGAAACATACTAGTGGGGTCTGAGTAAAAAGAAAAGGACTCATAAGAACAAAGAGTTGTGGGGCTGGTCCAAACGTTCCATTTTGTGACATTTCTCAGTGATCAATGGAATACATCAAGTATAAATAAAAAGGACTTTCAGCTTCATAAGCTAAAAAATCCTAAAAATAGAACCTTGTAATCCGTAATCAAAAATTTACGAACAAATTATTGAAAGAGAAAAAAAAATTCAAATTATGTAATTACCTTCCCCTTGCAAATACAATGGCAAAATCAATGTTATTCCAAAATTTGAATAAGTCATCAAGCTCTGCTTTGTAGTGCATCATAATGGCTCCACTTGCAAATGAACTTGATAGATGGCTTAGGAATACCACTGCTTCTGCTAGAATACTAGTACATCTTTGCACGAAGACCCTAATCAACTTTGGATAACAATCGGTCTCAAAGTGGTTGACTTTCAAAATATGGCGAGAAGAGTAAAATCTAGGAGGAGCTTCGGAGAGATTTGCCCTCCAATAGAACCAGTAAAATCAGAAAACGACGACTCGTTGATCACAAAATTATAGTTGAATTCCATCTACAAAAGTTGCAAAGGTTAATAAGTATGACAAGAACAAGGACATGGAATGCAAGACATAAAGTTAGATAAGCCATAATGGGTGAATGGAGAAAATATTGATTTAGTATGGAGAAGAAGAGATGAAAGTATCAACTTTTTCATTATTAGACAAAAACTTCCATATGTGCAAAGGCAACAACAAGTGTAATAAAATTAAAAATAATCACACTTCTACAAGGCATGAACAAT
This sequence comes from Parsonsia alboflavescens, assembly GCA_028571225.1. Lineage (NCBI taxonomy): Eukaryota > Viridiplantae > Streptophyta > Magnoliopsida > Gentianales > Apocynaceae > Parsonsia > Parsonsia alboflavescens. The sequence continues at coordinate 16,246 of JAOXNR010031989.1, read as the reverse complement.
TAGCTGTGAGAACAACCAACTACCCTTCTCCCCTAAGTTTCCGTACTCACTGTTAATAAACAAGAAAGACATAAAAACCACAACTTGAAGAATTCAAAATAATTTCAAGAATACAATAAAAAGAATAAAATAAATAAAAACCCAATTCAATTTTAGAAATAAAGTTCTCAAATTAATTAACAAGCTAGCAGAATGTGATTTTAGTTGGAGAGGATTTTGAAGAAAATTAACTCAAATAACTATAAAGAGGAAACTTTTAACCGAATGAAATAAAAGTTACCAAGAAACACAAATCATTATGGATAGATTAAATTAGAGTAACCGACCTGAGCAAACTAAAAGTAGGTCCAAGAACAGGTTCAGCATAAAAGGAATCAAGTATCACAATATAAATCTAATGAACTTTCACACATTTTATTGATTTCCTAAGATAGTCTATTTTCTTTCACATCCTCCTACACTAAGTATCAAAATTTAAGCACGTATAGCCAAAGCAAACACTACATACCATATTTCAATTCAAAAACAGTCATACCGCTCATTCCTAACCTACTTTTGGCCATAAATCACACTTAAACATATGATGCAGATAATGTAAATGCTTGAGAACATATCACGAGAAAAGAATCCAGGTCTACAATGCAACATGTGATGTTAAAAGTTGACATCGTATACCATACAAGTTGACACCCACATATCTTGGAATGGTAAGCATGACCTTCTATATAAACCTGAGACAAATTTGAAACTCGAACAAGCCATATAAGCTCAACAAGCACACATAATTAAGCCTCTCAGATATCCAAATCCGTAACTGACTAATATTTCAGAATTCACATCTAGGGTTCAAATCAAGCACATTACTAAACTTTGAAAAAGAGCATATTAAATTAACGCAGCAGAATAGCCAAACCAATACGAGAAGACCCATTAGAAACCAGATCGAATTACTCTAAACGAACCACAATAATCGCATTATCAAAAAAGCATATAGATCAAGAAACAAACTTTAATCAACAAAAAGAAAAATCCCAATACATAAGAGCAAAATCTTAATTCCCGAAGTTCCAATTTCTATAATGCTTCCTAAATTGTATAGACCTAAAATAGAAAAATTAGAGGGCTAGCTTAAAAAAAGATAGAACAAAAGGCAAATTCGAGAGCAATGGCAGCTAGCGATGATGGAAGACTCAACGGTGGCGCTAATGGAAGATCTCAGTTTAGGATTTTAGATGGGCAGACTAGTGACAAATGACTTTCATAGGTCCTGGACAATGAAGAGCATAAAAAATAGGTAAGGAATTCATAGACTAGGGTTTGAACAAAGAGTATTGAAAACTATGAACATCCGCGAGAAGAACAAAAAAAGTAGCAGCTAGTTTGGGAGTTTAGAAGAGGAGAGAAAAGAAGAGAAGAGATAAATTAGGAGAGAAGAGAAGAGAAAACAAGGGAAGGTGATTTGAGTTTAAATTTGTTTGGAAGTTTTACGAAAGAAAAGAAAAGAAAGTAGTCATACATGTTTGGGAGTTGGAAAGAAAAGAAGATAAACCCATTTTTAAAATTAATTTTACTAAAATAACCTTTTGAACAACTTAATGCTATTTAAAATAAATTTAAGTTGTGGGCAAAAAGTCATTTTTAAATTTACTAAAACCTCTCATTCTCTTCTTTCATTTCTCTCCACTTTTGAAGAGATCCCACTTCTCTCCTATGAAGGGCTCACCATCACTTCTCTTCTCTCCATTTCCTTCCACTTAAAACTCCCAAACATAAAAAATCTAATTTTCATCCCTCTAAATAATTTCTTTTCTCTCCAAATCACTCCAAATCATTCCATCCAAACTAGCTGATTAACTTTTAGAAAGTGGGAACAAAAAAATGTTGCAATCACAAGACTAGGGTTCTTGCTCAAATGTAACTACCACAGAACCTTGGTTGAATAGAAAGCAAGTAGAAATTAGACAAAAATAGAACTCACCAAGGTAAAATTATTGACCAAAACTCACTACATTGCTTTCCCATAGCTCAAAACCAGATTAAGTGATCCTCCAATTGCTGCAATTCGAGGGGGGGTGTTTGTCATGCTTGACCCAATCTTCTGTAAAGGTCCGACTAGTGGAGTGAGGTAAGATTTGAGAAAGAGGTTGAAGGAAATCTAGGGACAGGCAGATCTGAGTCCTCCACGAGCAGGGTGAATGGAAAGATTATAGAAATTGGTGCGGGAGTGAGAAAAATAGGAGCTGGAGTGAGGGAAGATTATAGAAATTGAAGAAGGAAATATAGGGAAAGTGGGTTCTTTCTTTAATTTTTGAAATTAGTTAATTTGCCTTTATTATTACACAAATTTGAAAAACTAATAATATTTTATCTAATTAGCTTAATTCAATTTTATCTTATCTTTATAATTTTGAAGTTCTCTATATTTTAATAATGTTTTTTTTTAAAAAAAAAAAATAATAATACTACCTTCGTCCTATAGGATGAAGTATCTCAACATATGATTGATAATAAGCAAAAAAAAATATTTATGTTAAAACTAAGAATACATCTAAACAATTTATTATGTGATAAAAAATATAAAATAAATTTTCGGTTTAAACTATGGAACTAGATATATCTAATAATGAAATACCCTTTGAACTATTAAAGAATATATATATACTCCTTTTAATTAATATAATTAATTATGAGAGCGTAAGTTAGAGTATGTCAATATAAAAAAAAAGTGAAGCTTTAAACTGAAAATATGTTTATTTTAAATAAGTTGACACTCAATTTCAGATAAATAACATTCAATTTTCAATAAAGGGAGTACTATAAATAAGTGTATGTATACATAATTTTATATTACTTATACCCTTGTATAAAATCTATCTATCTATCTATTTAATACATGCATAAAATTAAAATATCATTTACATCTGATATGTGTTATATGTATTTAATAACAAACTCCGCATGTTTTGTTTGGGTAGACTCCACATGCTTCTTAGGGAATTCATTGATATTGGACATGTTTTTGGATAAAAAACTTGTCTAAGAATGATGGATCAGAGAAGTCTAACAACCAATACTCTAACAAACAACAAATATGCTTAAAAATCACAACTCATACCGTAAAACACAACCCATAACATTTATAAACTTGTGAGTTGTTTTGTATAGTTTATATCTAGTTAAGTTTGTTTAAGAATATAAGACCATTTTAAATGGTGAATACAAATATTGACTATGGTCACAAGTGCACACCGGTAAAGTCACCTTCTTTAACTTTTAGTTTCTTAAAAAAATGAACATTCATAAATACCCTTGAAATTTAACTGTTTTAGGAATTTTATATACAAAAGGACTAATTTTTTCAATTTAAAATTTGTTATGGACCAAAAAAAAAAAAAAAGAAGTAGAAAATGAAAGAAAAAAAAAAAAAGAGAACATAGCTTATTAAACTGAAATTTGTTGGGGACTAAGATGTCAATTTTCCAATTTTAAATAACAACATTGTTAATTATGAATATAATTTATTTATGAACTTCTTTTTATTCTAGTGGAAAGATTATATATTTTGTAGTATTTTATTTAGTTAATAAACAATTTATTAGTAAATAAAGACTCTCAATTTTGAATGAATAGAGTAATATTTAATAAGCAATTATCTAAATTGAATGTAATAGATCTTGAATTATGAATTAAATTTATTAAATTTTAATTATATAATAAATATGATTATTTATTTCATCTTGAAGAGATATAGGAATAAGCATATGAAATATAGAAAAAATATATCTTTTCTTCTAAATTATGATTTAAAAACTATTATATTATTATATACATTATATTGAGGGTAAGTTAAAAAAGAAAAATAGAAATGTCGGGAAAATTAAAAATTGAATTAGAAATGGAGGCAAGTCAAGAAAACAAAACAAAAAAAAAAAAAAAAAAGAAATTGAACTTTTTCAGAAAGTAATTAGAATGTGGAATTTGATCTTTGGATCTCAAAGTTTGAAAATGGAGTACCAACCACTTTGGCCATTTAAAGTAGTGGTGATCTGTTTTAAATTCCTATAAAAAATTTTTAAAATATGCTTTTGTTTATGTGATTGATATATATGGTGGCTATGGAGCTGTCGAATATATTGCATAAAATAAGATGAGGTGTGGTCTATATTCATTATTTGCTACAAATCATCATATGTGATATGAACATATACCGCAACTGCATATATAGTGTATTATTTGTGATGAGCTGTTGCTTATATACACTAAGGCTCGTTACATAAAATGTGTTAGCTATCTTATGTATTGACATACATGATGGCCCGTTGTATAAAAGGGATATTTGCAAGGGTTTTCAGATCATCATAAAAGAATCCTGTCACGTGTGACCCAGTTTCTGATAGTGTTCATTCTTCTTTTTATCAAGCTTAGTGTTTAGTGAGTAGGTATTTTCAATGTTGATTTTATGGAATAAATACTAAAGTGATCATTGAAATTGTATGTTTTTCTAGTTTAACAACTCAACTCTCAAACGAGTCAATTTGATCTCTTAACTTTGCGAATTTGATAAATTGACCATTATAAAGTTAAATCCGTTGAAAATTTTCACAAGGTTAAATAGTTAAATAAACAAAACTCGTAAAATTGAATGACATAATTGTCACATCTCACAAAGTTAAATGGTTAATTTGACACATTTTAAAGTTGAATAGTCACATTGAAAAAAAATGTACAAGTTAAGTGGTCACATTAATGGTTCCACTTTGATTTTATAGTTATTGTGTTCTGCTTTAGGTGGTCTGGACTTGTACATTGAAGGCATTGTGTGCCTTGGAGTTAAATTTTATTCTCTAATGTCAAGGTTAGATTAGGTAATTGTGTGTTTAATTATTCAAGTATAGTTAATCCTACTTGTGTTTTGTTTGTCTAATTTGTGGTCCCAAAATGATCTGCTCGTACTCAATTTAGACTTTAGAAAAAGAAGACGTTAAAATCTTTTTTTCCCCCATTTCACTATCCCTATATAAAAAGGTGCTATTTTTCCTGCATAGGACGACATACAAAAATGTTATGTATCAAAACATAGTATGGGGGTGATGTTGTTGGAACTAGTTGTGTTGGTGGTTCTATGAAAGAGTTTGACAAAAGTAGATGAAATATCATGGAATATGTTAGACTTATGGTCCTAAAAACTGGGTTACAAAGGATACTCAGCGAATTGTTGGAAACCCATTTGGAATGATTAGAAGATATTATTGTGTGATAAAGACTTGCAAAAATTGAAAGTATATGGTGAAGGACATGGTGTTGAAATTTATTGTTTGGGAGAACAAATCAGTCTCACATCTTATTTAACAAAGAATTATAAGTATATAAAGAAATCTTGAATACCTAAACGTAATTGGACTAGAAAACTACTAATAATATCCATATTAGACTAAGAAACTACTAATCCTATCTATACTAGATTAGGAAACTGCTAATCCAATCTAACATTAATTAAAAATCATAATCCTATCTACAATATATAACTAACATAATATCCAACATTGCCCCTCAAGTTGGTGCATAGATGTCTCACACGCCCAACTTGCAAACTAATGTATGGAAACATTAGTGGGAAAAAATAGCAATGTCGCTGGAGAAGGTGCATGCCCGTAGTTGGACGAAGATGCCAAATTTCTTCTGAAGTCAAGGAGCTTTCCAAGTCCATACCTTCCAACAATTTTATTAGAATCCCATTGTGTATAACCAATACCTTCCTACTTCACGTTGCTAATTTTGGTACTAGAACCAACCTCCATAGGTTTACTATCTACCATGAGAAGCCCAAACGAAAACAAGAAGCCTGAGTAGAAAACTGAAACAAAGGTAACCAAAAGAGTCCTGGGGCAAAGCAATCTATGAGCATGCCGTGGGGAAAATGATTAGAGTGTTTTCTAATACCTATTGTCCAGTGATCCTTGTGAGAGGGAGAAAACTCGACAAAGAAATAACAAAGGCAGAAAACCCTAGGCGGTTGAGGGAAACTTTTAGGTTGTAGAGGGAGTAACAACTCTATCTCAAAAAGCCAGCAATGGTAATAAGAGGGAAATCACATCCTCTTTTAGTGATGCAAAGTTGAAATCACTCAACCTTAAAAAGCACAAAAAAGACCTGAAGTTGCCGGGGGGGGGGGGGGGGGATCACTCGTCCTCAGAAAGGTAACAAGACAAAACATAGGTTACAGAGGGAGATCACTCAACCTCAAAGGTGACCTAGTGGCATGATGACAACATAACAAACCCAACGTTGCAGAGAGAGAATACTCGACCTCAGAGGTAACAAATCGAACCTTCAGTTGCAAAGAGAGAATACTTGACCTCGAAGGTAACCTTGCTCTGATACTATGTTGAATTTTAGGGTTTGGGAGAATAAATCAATCTTACATCTTATTTAACAAAGAATTACAAGTACATAAAGAAATCATGAATACCTAAACGTCATTGGACTCGGAAACTACTAATCCTATCCATATTAGACTTAGAAACTACTAATCCTATCTATGCTAGATTAGGAAACTACTAATCCAATCTAACATCAATTAATAATTATAATCCTATCTAGAATATATAACTAACATAATTTCTAGCACATGGATTCGTGGAACAAAACTTTCATGAATTAGCTAACATCATCATGGTTAAAAATGAGATTGAGAAGCGTGTGGTTGAAATTTCTTATTATCCAAATTTGAGTGAAATGTGTTGTTTACACTAAATGAAGTTAAATTTATATTGGAGACAAAAAAGATTATACTAGAGAGAAAAAATGGCACTTCAAGGACTATTAGCTAGAAGAAGAAAAAGAGGCTCTCAGCTGACCAAAAAGTTGACATCACACTTAGGAGCAATCCTTGAGTTTCGAATAATTGAGCTGGAGATTGAAAAAAGCCCAGAAGTTAAAGCACAACATGCTAGATATCTAATAAATTGAATTTGACAATGATGCACATAAGAATGGTTTTAAAAATGTGACGTTTGTCAATTTAAGTTTTACATTTAGTATGCTTTTTATATTAAAATATGATGTATTTTAAATATTTTTGTCTATGAAGGAAAACAACTCAATGATACATCAAAGATACCTCACAGACAAAATGGCCCCAAGCCAATAGAGATAACCCTGAAGAATCTCATAGAATGTGTGTCATAGAGACTTCAAATGACTCTTTCCAAAACTAGTGCATGACCCTGCTACACTGCAGAGGGAAGTGGGGAGGTCAGGGAGGATATGACATTTAATTCCAATGACGTTCCAAGTGGAAGTGGCTTAAGGCAACAAATTTGATTATGGAAGACCTAATTCAAAGTGAAACAAGGAGACTTGAGGCTGACGTTTGCAATCTTGGGCTTTCGCAACTTGAAATAAAAAGAAAAAGGCCTGAATGTGATGAAGCACCATGTTCAGATTTGCAAGATGTCTTGGAAATTGTATCAAGTAACAAATATTTTATTATTTGCAAGATACCTACAAGATTTAGGAATTTTCTAAACAACGTTTATAATACATAGCAATGTTGCTACAAATATACTAGCAAATCAAAAAGGTCATGCAATACAAACCACTTCAAAGACCACTGTTGAAGAACCAAGTGATATTTATAACCTTCAAGATCACTAAATGATGTGATTTTGAAATGGGTTTCTTAAACACACCAACTTGAAATTTCACCCAAGCCTCACCATGAAGTTCTAGCTAGTACATCAACCTATGATATATTTTAATCATTGACCAATGTCTTAAGTTTGTAGACAAATCCACACCCTTTCCCAATGTGAAAAAAAGCCCTAGAGTAGTTGTTCAAAAACCCAAAGAGAGTCTATGTAGAACATTCATGAAGAGCATGTTTGATCTAAAAATGATACACTCATAGTTGATATAGATGTTTGTAAGTTAATCTTTCAAATACAAATAAGAAAGTATTCATAGTCCAAGAACTTAAAATAACCCTACGAATTTGTGCCTTAGGTCATAAGACCCTAATACTCATAAAACAAAGCCAAAATAACAAGAAGAAAGCATAAAAAACATTCATAAAAAAAGTGGTCAGGTTGTGTTTGGCTCTGTCCGACACCGATTGAAACTCCGGTCAATGCATCGGACACAACCAGCATCTCTTCGATTTTTGCTTACATAAACAACCGGTGTCGGTCAGGTTGCTCCTCCTTTTAGGCTTGTTCTTTGAATCTTGGCTCCATGCTTTGTAATGCTATCACTTTGCACATTTCTTGAACATGAACTTAGGTCTTTCATGCACATTTTCAACCTTCAAACAATTCAAATAGGTCCTCCAATTTAAGTACATTGAATAGCCTCTTAGGATGCTCATCTTCTACAAGTGTTGGTTCTAAAATATGGTTTCAAAATCAAGTTGAGATATGATCTCAATTAGGAACCCTTCATTCATTGAATTTTAGTCACACCAATTGAAAGCAATTTCCCAAGATTCATCAAGTGATTCAAGCTAGATTCATTGACCTTTGTTGTCTTCTAATATAGGCTAATGATTTGAGTTTCATCAACCTAATGCAACACAATAGCCAAGTATTAAAAACTCTATGTAGTTATCTAAGAACCCCAGAAGAGTCTTTGATGAATATACTCAACAAGTAATGTTTGAGGAAAAGGAATCACAACAATTTGATTTTGTTGTCTGTAAAAATTTAAGTTCAAAAATACAAATAAAGAGCTCTTTATAGTCTCAAGCTCAAAATATCCTAAATAATTTGTCCTTAAGGTCAGAGGACCAAAACATCCTTAATAAGTAATGTGAATAACATAAGAAATCGAAGAAAAATCAAAGAAATTGGTTAAAGGTTATGGTTGTTCAACATGCAACCAATGTTGGTTGGTACACCAATTGCAAGGCCAGATGCTCCCAGCACTGGTGGTAGCACTAGTCAAGGCTTGTTTGCCTTGTTCTCGTCCCACTTTTCTTGATTTGTTTTGGCCTCCAATTGCACATTTCTTAGGCAAGTTCTTGGCATCTTTCGATGTGCATTCAAGCCCTCCAAATCATCATATAATTCCTCCGCTTTGTATACATTAAATAACTTCTCTGGTGGCTCCTATTCATCATGTGATGTCCTCTCAAAGACAACATCAATATCAGGTAAAGCTTCTCTACTTTGAACAAATAGCTTGTCTCAACCTTGAAGCTCTTGATCTGGTTATCGGTCCAAAAAGGCACTTTGGAGTCGTACCTCCATCATTTCCTATCTCCTCGAATTAGTTTCATCTACTTTATTTCTTTCTTCCTAAAAAAAGAAAAAATTCAAGACATGAATTTAGTAAACACACTTTACTAAATAATCATGATCTAATTATTCTTGTGTGCTTATTTTTAAAAACATTAATTTTGTATTTTTACACTTTTACTCATAATCCAAGCTTTCGCTTAACTTTCCATTTATTGATATGAAATTCTCCTTGAAATTTTTTTTTTCCCAATAGAATTTGGTTTGCTTTGAGGATCAATTCTTGGGATCTTTGATGAGAATCACAAGTCTTTATAAGAGAAACAAGAGAAGCACAAGAGAGGAAAAAGGCAAGAGAGTTGTGAGACCATCAAGAGTGATAAAAGCCTATAACTTGAGGGATGCACGAAGCAGAGTGCTATTGAGAGCCAACCACTCCTAAAGTGAGGCTATACTTTTGATTATTACAAACCCTAACCAACTTTTTCTACTTGTGGTGTTGTTTATTATTTTATGATGGAATCTGAAATCTCAGTACAAGGCCAAAAAGCATCAATCGAGATGTTAGTCACGAAAGCCTTGATGGACCTCATGGAAAAAATGAAGGTCGTAAATGAAAAATTGTATGAAATAGAGGTAAAGATTCAAAAGATGACAAAGGTATAACCATTTCCTCTACAAGCATAGCCCCACAAGAGGCACACACTCACCTTAGACAACACACTAATGGTGCAAATGAAGAAGGTAAGTTATTTGACTTTGAATTAAATAAGGAAGTACCGATTGCTCCCTTTGATAGGAGGCAAGGCCCAAGCCAGTTTCAATGGAGGGAACAAATGCCTAGATATCCATCAAGGAATATCCAAGAAGAATACCAACCCAGGTGGGGTGGAGTGCCAACGTTAGGAGAAAAACCAATTGGCTCACTCAAACCAAAGCTGACGATGTTCCAAGGCACACCCTTTACCCCCACAACAAACTGCCCTTGATCAACTTCAAATTAAAAAGAATTTAATTGTGACTAAATCAGCTAAAGAAGAAAAGGAAAAAGATAAGGGCCAAGAAAGAATGATACTACATAGTAAAGAGGCAAAACACTGCAAATATGTCTAAGTCTTGATCATGTTTAAAGATGTTTTAGACTCTAACACTGGCCTAAATGCTACTTTACCTAGTGTTTTTCGAGCTACTTTGAAGGAATTCAAGGATTCTAAGAAGACATTCCCTCAGGATTGCCTCCATTTTGTGACATTGAGCACCAAATAAATTTTGTACCCAGCACTGTGATCCCAAATAGGCCAGCCTATAGAACCAATCAAGAGGAGACGAAGGAGATCCAAGGGCAAGTTAAAGAGCTTTTGAGGCAAGGGCACATCAAGAAGAGCATTAGTCCTTGTGTTCTTCTGGTGTTGCTTGTACCAAGCTTGATGGGTCATGGAGGATGTGCATGGACAACCGAGCCTTCAACAAAATCATGATAAAGTATCGTCATCCCATACCTAGATTAGATGACATGTTAGATGAATTTCATGATTCTTGTATCTACATTGAGATTGATTTAAAAAGTGGGTATCATTAGATTAGGATGAGGGAATGAGATGAATGGAAAACTGCCTTCAAAACAAATGCCTTGTTATGCCTTTTGGTTTCACATATGCACCGAGCATTTTCATGCTTGTTCTGAGTCATGTTTTGCATGCATTTGTTGGCAAGTTCGTTGTTGTCTATTTTGATGATAATGTCATATACAGTTGATCCTTAGATGACCATGTCTAGTATGTCAAATTTGTTATATTTGTTCTAAGAAAGGAGGGACTTTATGCTAACCTTAAGAAGTGCACATTTTGCATGGATAGAGTCATTTTCTTGGCTTTGTTGTTAGTTCTAGGGGCATCGTGGTGGATGAGACCAGAATTGTTACAACCAAGAATTGACCAACAATGAAGAATGTGACGGAGTCAGAGGCTTCCATGGTTTGGAGAGTTTTTATTGCTGTTTTGTGAAGGATTTTAGCATAGTTGTTGCAACCCTCATTGAAATCATGAAAAAGGATATGGGTTGCTTTCAACCTACTCAAGGCAAAACTAACTTCTACTCCATTTTTATGCTTACCTGATTTTGAGAGTCCTTTTGAGATTGAATGTTATGCATTTGGGATATTAGTTGGGGCTGTGTTATTGCAAGGAAAACAACCCATTGCATATTTTAGTGAAAAATTTCATGGTGCTTTCTTGAAATACTCCACATATGACAAAGAATTGTATGCATTAGTTAGAGCATTGGAGACATGGAGTCTTTACTTGATGCAATGTGAGTTTGTTATACATTCTAATCATGAGTCTCTTAAGCATCTAAAAGAGGAAAATAAGTTGAATAGGAGACATGCTAAGTGGAGTGAATTCATTGAGTCCTTTCAATAATTGTACAATATAAGAGTGGTAAGGATAATGTTGTTCCTGATGCAATTTCTTGGAGTTATACTCCTTTGCAAACCACTCATGCTTGGATTTGAACATTTGAAAGCAATGTATGAGCATGATCATGACTTTGCTTCCACATTTTCTACATGTAGTAGAAGTCCCCACAATAGTTATTATTTGCTTGATGGTTCTTTGTTTTATGAAAACCAATTGTGTATATCTCAATGTTCTATGTTTGAGTTGCTTGTGAGGAAGTCTCATAGGCGAGGATTAACGAAACATTTTGGAGTTGACAAAACACTGCATGTTTTTACAAGAGCACTTTTATTGGCCACATATGAGGCATGATGTTGAAAATTTATGTTAAGTGCTTTGTTTGTCAACGAGCTGAATCTAAGTTGAAACCACATAGTTTATATATGCCTTTACCTGTTCATAAGCATCCTTGGATTGACATTTCCATGGACTTTGCTTCAGGTTTTCCGAGGTCAAAGACGGGTTAGGATAGGGTTTTTGTGGTTGCTGATAGTTTTTCAAAGATGGCGTATTTTATTCCTTGTGCTAAATCAAATGATGCGTTGCATATCACATCTTTATTCTTTAAGGAAATAGTGCATTTTTATGACCTTCCACGTACCATGAGATGTCAAGTTCTTATCACATTTTTTGTGATTTAATTAACAACGTGGCCATCGAAGTTGTCTCATTTTTTTCATTTTGGTCATTGAACTATAAAACCAATCAATTTAGCTATTATACTTTGCATTTTAAAACATTTTAACCATTCTGTGGTTGGTTAATAAAATAATAGTCATAAATATAATCAATCTTCATTAATAACATCATGTAGCTTGATATGTCACTAAAATTTTTCTTATTAGCTAAATTAAGTATTAAATTATACTTCGTGTTGCTCAAATTATGTTCAAATAAAAATTTAGATAAAAGAAGAAATTGACAAATTATTGAATATTCTCTCAACCACTATGAAAAATTTTGATGACATAAAAAGTTATGTGACATTATCACTGAAGATTTATTACATTCGTGATTATTGTTTAATTGGACCACTGTAGAACGGCCTAATTTTCTAAAAAGGCAAAGTATAATGGCTAAATCGTTTAAAAACACAAAGTATAACGGCTAAATTGATTGGTTTTATAGTTCAATGACCAAACTAAGAAAAAGTTGACAATTTTGATAGCCACATTGTTAGTTAATTCCATTTTTTGCATGTGTTATGGGGTAAATTGGGAATCAAGCTTTTGTTTTCTACTGCTTTTCACCCCCCAAATAGATGGCCAAATTGATTTGGTTAACCTTTCACTGGGTACCCTTCTAAGGGTTGTTTTGAAAAGAAATTTGAAGACTTGGGAGGAATGTTTACCGTTTGTTGAGTTTGCAAATAATGGCACTTCATTCTTCTACTAACCTTTCTTCTTTTGAGATTGTGTATGGATTCAACCCATGCTCTAATTTAGATTTGTTTACAGGCACTATTCATTCTTCTACTAAGTTTTCTCCTTTTGAGATTGTGTAAGGATTTAACTCATGTTCTCCTTTGGATTTGTTTCTTTTGCCTATTTCTAACCTTGTTAGTGTAGATAGAGAAAAGAAGTCAAAACTTGTCAAGGAGATTCATGAGACTACCCATAATGCAATTGAACAAGTTAACTAAAAAGGTGGTTACCCAAGTTAATAGAGGGCATAAGCAAGTGACCTTTGAACCTGGAGAGTGGGTATGGGTTCATTGGAGAAAGGAGAGATTTCCTAATTTTAGGAAATTCAACTTGATCCCCACGGTGACGGACCTATCCAAGTGGTGGAAAAGATCAATGACAACATTTAGAAATTGGACCTGCCAAGTATAGTGACATTTCTATCTCTTTCAATGTAAGTGATTTGTCTCCCTTTGCTTTGATGTAAGTGATGATTCGTGGACGGATCCTGCTACGAAGGAGGGAGGTGATAAGCCCCAAGAAGGTGGACTTGTAGATAAGGATTGTAACAAGGTCAATGAACATTCTTTACAAGTCCAAGGTGGTCCCTATCACAAGGTTCAAAGACAAATCACTTAATAATGCTTTGGTTGGCTAAAGAATTGAAGACCCATCAGGGATTAATTCTATAATTGACAAGGAGACAAATGGAGATCCCAATCTTTATTCTTATTTGGTAATTGAGGTGCATGATGGAGCGAGCCAAATTAATCCTCACTTGAATTAATTATTTTCAGGGTGCTTTCATATTTACCCTATTTGAGGGGAAAGATTTCAATATTACCCAAATCTATATAATATTTCATAATTTATCCAACTCTAAAACTAACCTTTCACTCTATACCCATTTTGACTTTTTCTTTTAAAAAAAAAAAAAAAAATCAAAACTAACCTTTATTCACTTGTATCATATAGTTATTATATTGCCCTTAACATTCAAAATAGTCTAACTACCTCTGCAACTGCTATGAAACGGAATTGAAGACCATATTAATGAAGTTTCCTTGTTGAAAGTTGAACTTGAAGGAACTCATTCTCCCTGTTGAAGAAAAGAAAAAAGTCGACACTTGGGTTTGGAAGAGTAGTTAATATATTGCCCTCGACATTCATAACAGCCCAACTACCATTGCACTGCTGTAAAACCGAATTGAAGACCCACAACTACTGCATCATTGATGATGTTTCCTTGTTGAAAGTTGAACTTGAAAGCAACCCATTCTCCCTGTTGAAGAAAAAAAAAAAAAGTTGGTAGTTGTGCTTGAGTTTGGGAGAGGAATTGGTTTTTTTCTTCACAAGATCAAGCTCACGTCTTTCAATATAGGGGTTGAGTTCCGTTTGTTTTCCTTTTTTGCTATTATGGTGTTTGATGGTTGTGTTTTGATTCGTAATTGTTCCTGGATTTTTCCAGTCATTCGTTTTATGTTGTTTGTTTGGTATAAGGAAGGAAAGAAAGAAATGGGGAGGTCTGAGTGTTTGAAGTATCGGCCGACCTTCGGGATGTATATCCGACCTTTGGTAGTATTGAACGACCTTAGGTATTTTAGGCCGACCTTCAAGCCCAATTTCTATTTCATGTTTGGAAGACCTTCGGCAGGTATAGACGACCTTCGGAAGTATATAACGACATTCGGGAGTAGAGGCCAACCTTCAACAGTAGCGTTTTGTTTTTGGATCAACCGAACTTCCAGTTGAAAATTTCGACCTTTGAAAGATTATATTGACCTTCTAATGGATGAAATCAACCATCAATATATATATATTTTTAAAAAAATTCAATAGACCATCCAGAAGCTCAATTAGACCTTCGTAGGGATTATATCGACCTTCAATATGGTCATCTCTACCTTCTAGCAATTTTTTCCCCAAAAAAAACTATGTAGACCCTTTTTTCTCGAGTTTTTTTTTGTTTTTTAATTAAGATATTTCTCCCCTTTTCTTTCTAGTATTGCTTGAACATTTTCCTGAATATATTTTTCTTTGGATTCGTGCAAACATGGCTTTAAGTAGAATTATTCTTCACAATGGTTCTCTAAGTGGAAGGGTGCATCCGGTAGTCGTACCAAACGACATCAGTTATGAAGATTTTAGGAGAACTATGACAAGCTGCATGAAGATTGATTTAAACTTATTCAATGTAGAAATCTCATTTGCATCCACATTATCCAATGGAGGTACCAAATTATTGGAAATTGAAGATGCATACGTGGTCGTGTTTTTGATGGGGGAAGCTGATCCTAAAATGGTGGTCAGTAACAAAGTTGAAATATTACATCAGTGTGGTGGTGAACATATATAGTGGATGATTTTGTTAATGCATATGGAAGGAATCCGGATGGGACATTCGATCTGCAAACAATGAACTTGGGCCATCCGGAAATATTCGCAGTGTTGATGATGATGATGATTATGAGGAAGAATATATCCGCTGTAATGTGATGATATGACCCCGTGAACTTTGACTAAGAAAATTTAGGTAAATATTATCTAGTACTAAGAAAGAACTATTACAAAGATGAACGTTGGGGGGGGGGGGGTGAGGGGGAAGTAATTGGAAATTCTACAATACCCGAGCCATCCCGAGGTTACTATTTTCCACATTTAAATAGAAAGAATTTAAGTTGGTTGAACTTGAAACCATATTGATAAAGCGAGAAGAGGAACTAAAGAAAGATTACAGTTCCAAGGAAGCATCATAAATGTGGAAATGAAAGAAGATTTGATGAGGAAAGAAAAAGAAAACTCAAAACTAAAGACGATAAGGTTGAAGGAACTGCCTTTAATCCCCAACCTTTCCACCTTTAGATCCGAGTTTTCTTTTTCATGCCTCATCAAATCTTCTTTCATTTCCACATTTACGATGCCTCCTTGGAGTTGTAGTCTTTCTTTAGTTCCTCCACATTTTCCTTCAACCTTATCGTCTTTAGTTTTGAGTTTTCTTTTTCTTTCCTCATCAAATCTTCTTTCATTTCCACATTTATGATGCTTCCTTGGAACTGTAATCTTTCTTTAGTTCCTCTTCTCGCTTTATCAATATGGTTTCAAGTTCAACCAACTTAAATTCTTTTTGTTTAAATGAGGAAAATAGTAACCTTGG
>JAOXNR010031968.1:0-22455 GCA_028571225.1 Parsonsia alboflavescens | reverse complement strand
ATATTGGGTCTCGAATTGTTGAATTTGTGTCTGGAATGGTTTAATTTGGGTGTGTAATTGTTAAATTTGTAGGGTTTCGAAATTGTTTTGGTGTCTCGAAATGGCCTATTTGTTGTCTCGAAATTGTCTTGGTGTCTCGAAATGACCTATTTGTTGTCTCAAAATTGTCATGGTATCTCGAAATGGCCTCTATGTTGTCTCGAAATTGGCATGGTGTCTCGAAATTAATCTATTTGTTTTATGTACTATATATACTTATAGTAAATTTATAAATTACATAGCATCCACTTTCTATATATTCCTTCTTTTTATTTTTATTATAGTGTCACTTGTCAAATAACTATTATGTTTGAAATTAAAATTTTTACAAAATTATGACATTTATTAATTTAGAATATAATGAACATCAAATGAACTTAATTGAAATTTTATTTAATTAAATGCAATAAAATAGTTACTAAATATTTTTATAATTAATTAACAAGTTATTGTACTATATAAAAATAAATTTTTTCCTATAAAATACACATATTTGTCTATTTCTTAATCTTTTTAGCCACCCATCTAACCTATAACTCCTCTCGCCTACACTTATATATATTTTTATATATATATTAACTTATCAAAATTTTATGAAAAAAATTTGATTTATTTTATTTCAATTTCTTAATAAATTTTAAATCATTTTAAAACAATAATTCTGAATAAGTAAAATTAATGTAAATAGAGAAATTCAATTTGATAACGGGGGAAGTATATAATATTTTTAACATTTTTAATGAATATAAATTTAATAATTTACTAACCATATTAAAGAATAGATCTATAATTTCATATCTAAAATATATTATCCCATGTCACAATCCATAATCATTAGTTTTTTTTTAAAAAAAAATATATATAGAGGGCTGCTATTGTGTTTTGCGACGGGGTCGAAACGACGTTGTTTAGGCCCCCACATGTCTCTCTCTTTTTTTTTTTCTCACAACGTCAAAATGACGTCGTTCTGATGCAATCGCACAGTGCAATGACACATATCATAAAAAATCATATATATATATATAAAAATGTTAATATGTGCTTGATCGTACACGCTAACGAGTGCAGTAGTTAGTCAACTTAACGATTTCTATCTTTTTTTTTAAAAAACAATTAATTAAAATTTAATCAAGTACCCCTAGGGTTTAATTTATCCTTTTAGGGTTTAGTTTTATCCTTTTAGGATTTAGTTTATCCTCTTAGAATTTAATTTATCGTTAGTTGACAAACTATTGCACTCGTTAGTGTGTACGGTCAAGCACACACTAACATCTTAATGGCTTCAGCTGGTGGGAAAGATCGTAGAGAAGGAGCCAACAGTATCCACACCATTGCAGCCTAAAAGAACCCAGAAAATCTCATCATCCAGAGGCATTTTTACCCAATAAAGGCCCCCTGTTCTCTTTTTCTTCTCGGTTTTACAACTATCCCATCAAACAGGCAGATGGAACAACCATTCAAATTTTGTTTTGTCCACTCGATTGTCGTGACAAAATTATTCCGCCAAACTGGCAAACGGAATAGCTTATTTTGCCAATTGGGTGGTCGGACACCCCATAAATTTCCAATCCTTCTTTTCACATACCAAACTAAAATGAATTTAATGAAAAATCCCAAAAATAATAATAATAAAAAAGGTCTATCTTAAATTGATTTGAGATAATCAAAATGGACATCTCATGCCATTTCTATTTTCGATCTCTTATTATGAAATTGAAGGACTCATATGGGAAAATTTTTCTTTGGGTCACATGTTTGCAGGCCCATATAATTAGTATTTCCTCTTCTTTCAGCCTCATGGATAAGAGTGCCGAAAATTTGTGTGCTGAATGAAGACTTACATTTGAGGCCCAACAAATCTCACACGGTCCAAGTTCCTCCCCAAATTGCTGCATGTTTCTTATTTTCTAGCAAACTAATACTTTATTAATTGAATATATTTCATCTTTAGCTTGAGAGAAAAATAAAATGTGTATTTGACTCTCATAAAATTTTTAATTAATCCTTTCATTAATTTAATAGTAGGGGTAGTTTTGGGCAAATCAATAAATATTGGAGGTTGGAGGAGGAAAAATCAGTAACTTTATAAAAGTCAAAGGTATTTTCTAATTTTTGATCCAGTAAAAAATAAGACACTCAATTTTCATTGAAGGAGTAATATTATTGAAATTGATCAAATTTTTAATTATTATATAAGTGTAAAAAAATCATAAGGTCAAAAAAGGTATAATCTTCTCTTTATTTTTTAGTATTGTCCGGATAATTTTGTGCTCATTTCGACTGTTTCACTAGAAGCTGTAATTCATCAAAACTAGAGTATGTAAGAAAATCGAATCGAATTGAAAAAGATATACTTCCTTATTTCTTTTTAAATTGTCAATTTAGACTTTTGTATGAAAATTAAGAAAGATAATTAATGAGTATAATTTTAAATTAATTTGATCAAATTAACTATTTATTCATTTTGTTAAATTAAGTAACTCCATCAGTCTCTCTCCTAATTATTGATGATACGATAGGAAAAAAACTTAGTATTAAATATTCTCTTCAAAATTGAAAAAGCCACTTATTTTGATTTTTTTAATACTCTATTATTTTTTACTAACAATGTCCTAGCCAGTCTCATATAAATTGAGTGACCAAGGCTAATTTTCAAATCTAAGTAAGACCAACTTAAATTTACGACTTACACTAATCAGATTTCACCTCCAAATCATTTGACCGCATCCTTGAATGCAAATACATTTCATAAATACTCTCTCCTTTCCATTTTATTTGCCTACTAAAAAAGAATAAAAAATCTGGTAGTCATCCATTTCAATTTTCAAGAGAGCATTTAGTAAAAATTTTCTTATTTTTTCCTTTCAAAATTTCAAAAAGAAAGAAAAAAAAACAATAGTACTATTTCATTCCTTAACTCTAATTACTAAAACCTCTAAATATTCTAAACAAAACTCTTAAAGATTAAAAGTATATTTTAGTCAAATCATCTTAACGTTAGTATTCAATAATTATTTATTTCAATTTTTATACAAAGTGCAAAATGGAAAAAATAAAATGAGACACAAAAGGAAACGGAAAAAGAAAAATTAGGGATGGGAATTTTGATAATTAAATTTATTTGGATAAAACTAAATTTACTTCAATTAATTTACATCCATTTACAAATGGCTGTAATGGATCAATGATATCCATGGATATCTATTTAATTTTTTAAATTTTCTTGACATTTTTTTTCGTTTTTAGTTTTCCCCTTAACTTTAATTTCATTTTTTGAAATTTGATATTAAAGATAACATTTTTAATATTACTAAAAATTTAAGAAACTAAATGTTGAAATCCATGCTTAAATTTTTTTTATATTTATTTATTATAACCTTATGTTTTTAATAATATGATACGTGACTTGATTTGATTTATATTTTTAAAAAAGTGACAAAAAAACTATCTTTTAATGTGAATTTTCTAATGTATTTATTATATATTGTATTATTTGAGAATGAAAAAAATAATATATAATTGGATGAGCGTATATGAAAATAAAAGGAAAAAAGGACGATCCAAATCGCAACATGAAGTCCAAATGTGACATTAACCGAACAACCAGTCTCTACCTCTTTTGATCAATCAATTAATCATATGGGTTTATTTTGTGAGGTTTATTTTTTAATTTAATTTAATTCAAAAATATAAAAAGAAGAAAAATAAAGAAAGATGAAACCATGGGAACAGGACGTGAGGAGGCTGGGCATGGGGAGGGCGTAGGAAGCTGGGAACAAAAAACAATGAGTACGATGAAGAAGAAGAAATTAAAAATAAAAAAATTGAAGTGAAAAATGGAGGAAAAGAAGGTAAAAAAACAAAAAAAAGTTAAGTCAAAACAAACACGCCCATTATCTTGATCAGTTGATTTTTAAAGGAGTAATTAATGTATTTAAGAATATACATATTTAGATCACTTGGATATAAAAAGACATCCATTTCATTTTAATAGCTAATCTAAATTTATTTATTATGGATAGGGTTTGAATATCCATCTAAAAACTATTCCCTTCGTCACTATCCATCATTTAAAGAAATTAAAGTAATATTTTTTCCCCTTAAAATATTTTTATTTATATACTAATCAAACTAATAACAATATATAAGAAAAAAAGAAAAGTAAATGATAAGGATAATACAAATAAATATCATTAAATAATTAATCATAAAAATATATAATTAATAGCGATAAAAGATAATTAAAATAAATTATATTTAATAAGAAAGGGGTAATCATTTTGCCAGGTCAGAAATGATGTACGAACGGGAATTTGATATGTACGGAGTAGAGGGATCGGGAAAAGACCTCAAGCACATTGATGAAGACGGCCACATGAATAAATTTTGTCACCATAATTTGAATTTCTTAAGACGCGTGCGAACTGTGAAGTCTCTGTTGCCGTCACGTTTCTTCACACCCTTAGTCCCTTAACACGAAATCCAAACCCGTCCCGGTCCCATATAAACTTCCTTTCAGATACGTAATTGACTTCAACTGAAGTATATTATCGTTGATTTGATAGTCTTCTGTCAGTACTTGTAAATAATTTTAATTAATTTTTCTGTCATAATTATAAAAAAATTCAAATATCGATCTAATCCATATCTTCATATGTAAATTTTATGATTCATATCAAGTTAAGGGATATTATTTATTTTCTTACCCCCACATGAGCCAATACTTTGTATTAAAAAATTGTGATGTGGCTCTAATACCCTAAATTCATAATAAAATTTTTCTTAATTATAAGTCTTTGTTTTAATTTATTGGGTATTTTACTCCTTCTTTATTATATTACTCAGGTCTTCATCTCTTTTCCTTAGTTGCTATTATTACAATGATTATTAAAATCATAAATAGAGACGTTTTAGAAAAAAAAATATATTATCTTAATTTTGACAAAATAACGACAGACGAATTATAAATAGTGACAAATTAAGTATTATTGTTGCTACTGTTCTTTTATCATTTACTATACTTTTATCTTTTTTGGGCTAGAGATCTTGTAATATACTTTTTAGATGATATTCTTTAATATTCCCTCCGTTACTTGATATAAATAATTTAAACTATTTTCCGAGTTTCTAATTATAAGTTATTTGTTGTAAGTTTATTAAGTAGTTTACATATATTTTTTTTATTATCATATTACTCATGTTTCTATCTCTTTTCTTTGGTTACTATGATTAGATTGATTAAAATCATAAATAAGAACATTTTAAGAAGGAAAAAAAAAAAGACAAAAGATCTATAATAACCTTAAACTTTACAAAAATTGAAGTTTTGCCCTAAAACTTCAAATTTTACCTATCATAACCTCGAACTTTCAAAACGTATACCGTATTCCCTTCCATCCAACCCATCTATTAAGTTAACAGAATTCATTTACAAAACATTTATTTGTTCAACTTTTACCCTTATACTTTATTACTGTTCAACTTTCATCTCTATATTTTATTATTGTCTAATTTTTTATCCATTACTAAATATCTCATCATGTCATACAATATCTATAATGATATGTGTTATTTTGTAGAATTTAATGAATTAGTAATATGGAATTTAATCTTACTCTCCAATGACTAATTTATTGTGTATCATTTCATTTTTCTTCAAGAAATGAAAATCTTCTTAACATTTAATCATTCAAAAATCTTGTATTAATTTTAGATGTTTTTTTATTAGTTCGACACATTATCTATCTTATCCTATCTTTATTTGTGAAAACTATTTGGTTTTATGAATAGACTTAATTAAAAAGTTAATTGGATACCCATATTTTGACAAATAGAAACTCATATTCATTATAAATTGAATTATGATTGGTTAAGAAGAATTTCATTTCTTGAAGAAAAATCAATTGACACAATAAATTAGTTATTGAGGGAGTAAAAATGAATTGCATATCACTAATTCACTAAAATCTACAAAATAACATATGTTATGTATTATACATAAACAATGTATGACATGATAAGACATTTAGAAAGGGATAAAAAATTACACAACAATAAAGTCTGGGGGCTAAATTTGAATAGTAATAAAGTATGAGGAGGAAAGTTGGACAAACAAATATTTCATAAATGAATTTTGTTAACTTTAACGGATAGGATGGACGGAAAGGCATATGGTATTCGTTTTGAAAGTTCGAAATAATGACAAGCGAATTTTAAAGTTTAAGGGTAGAACTTTAATTTTCAGAAAGTTTAGGGTTATCTTGGATCTTTTGCCTAAAAAATTATTACCTTAATTTTTTTTTTCACAAAATAATAGTTAGTGGCTTATAAATAGTGACGGAGTGAGTATATTAGTAAAATATTTATACGCATCTTTTAATTATTTTTTAAATACATTTTATAAATTAAAATTTTGAAAAATGAACTAAACTTTATGTGTACTTGGGACCCAGGTAATTTTTTTTATTAATATATTAAAGAGTGTCACATAAAAAGCATACCAGAAGATTTAGAGTCCTTTTTTGGTCCTTCCTTTAATCTTTCAAAATTATTCCATACTTCTCTAATCTATTAGACTATATGAAATTCTTGCACAAGTATTAAAGATGCAAAAAGAGGAAGGAAAAAAAAAAAACTGATTAATTTTGGAGTAAGAAAGAATCATTAGAGATAAAAGTGAAAAAAAACACCTGTGAAATTCTGTAAAGTGATTTATGTGTGAAATATATTTGAAGGTTTAAAAGAATTTATATTAAGAATGGAAGGGAGAACAATAAGTTAGGAGTATTTTTATAAAATTTTATAGCTATTTATTACTCCCCTCCCCCTTCATTTTTATTTCAACTAGTCTTTTAATCTAAAATTTTTAGATAATTTAATTAAATTTACATATTATTTTTTATATTTCTATAGTGTGAAACGAAAGAAGTATTAATTATTGTAACAAAAATCCGACCAAGTTTAAAAATGTGTACAGAATGAATTCATACGCACTCAACGTGATAAAATACTCTAAGATAATGATGTAGTCGAATCTCCGTTTCCTTCAACTTGCTGCGAACGACATGAATGTGGATTTTTTTTTTTTATTACTATTATTTATTTTATTACTTGGATAAATGATAAATAAAATTTTGTAGTATCTTAGAAAAGCTTTCCGACGAAGAGAATAAAAAACTATTCTTATTATTTATTTCATTGCCTGGATAATTGATGCTCAAATAAAATTTAGTATCTTAAAAAGCTTTTCTACGGAGGGAAAAGAATATTTCAGTATAATTATTAGGATAAAAAGCGTCAGATGCTGCATAATTTTTCTAAAATTTAATTTTTACCCTTCAACTTTACTTGTTTTGATTTTTAACCATTAACTATCAAAATGTATTAAATTCGATCCTTCATTTCATTTTAGACTTTAAGTCTAAACAGAACCCCATGTGCAAATCATGTGTAATCTTTAAAGGGTAATTTCATCATTTCCTCAACTTTTATAAAAGAAGAAAAAAAAAAGAAAGAAAATACAAACGAGTTACAGTTCTGGTTCCTGGAGTTTGAAGTTGATGGAATATTGCTTGAACATCATCAGAGTACTAATCTGTAGGTCGTCAAAGCAATAAAAGGTCACCGGAGCAATTTGACTGAGATGGCATTGAGTAGCGGATTTAAGTAGGTGCTTCTAGACTAGCAGGCGTGAGCCAGTGCTTGTTAGGGCAAAAGTAAAAAAAGTGTTGCCAGAGAATGTGCTAGTAGGAAGAGAAGCATTTGCAACAACACTGGGGGCAAAGGAGGTGGTGGCGTTGTTATTGTTGTTGTGGTCAATGTCGTCGCCTAATTCTATGAATTCACTATTAGTCCAATGCTTGCGTTTTTTCTTTGCAGGATCATGGTTGGGATTTTAAGTGTACCATTAACAAACATGGCTATTGCTCGGATAGTACTTGTATCGGTGGCGGCAATGATGGCAGGCTTTGATTGTGTCCAAGAACCATCTGATGGTTTCCTCCTCAATTTTATGGATTTCCCTTGAGGCTCTTCCTTAAGAGATATGAGTGGAATTGGAATTGCTGTTGGTGGCGTTATGTTTAGTGGCGACACCACTGAGGATTGCCGGTCTTGTGCATTCAAAAGATGACATACGATAGCGATTGACTGACTCTAAGAGTTTTGTAGTTTTGGAAATGATTCTCTGATTAACGGGACGCTGGGTAGTGGCTATTAGGGCAAAGGTGGCTAGAACGAAATTATCCTTTAAAGATGGTATGTGGTGGGCATGTAAGGTGGGTTCCATTTGGGCTTTACTCCCAAATTGGATGGAAGGATCGATTTTAGTACATTTTGATAATTGGAGGGCAAAAATCAAAACAATTAAAGTTGGAGATCAAAACTAAATTTTGGATAAGTTGAAAGACATCTGATGCTTTTTATCCATATTATTTTTTATTTTATTTCTTGGATAATTGATACTTAAAAAAAATTTATTATCTTAGAAAAGTTTTCCTATTTCACACAAATATAGTGAGAAACTAACTTTGATAACAAATCTTCTAACCCTTCTCCTATGTCATCTTTTGCAATCATCAATGATAAATATACATCTATACTTTTGCAATATGTTTTTGTTAATAAAATCCTAAAAATATATATTAAACCTATGAATACTTTATTTAAATCGGGTAATATATAATATTTTATAGGGTGATATCGAAAATGACGTAAAAGACAAGATAGAATATCTCGAGCCCAAATCTAGTATAAATAAGTAAACCAGACTTTTTCAAACTTGAAAAAACTTATAAGACCTAAGGCATGTCACATGTCACATGTATTTTTTAAAATAATTTTTACTTAAAAATGATACTCCCTCTATTCGAAATTATATATATCATTTTAACTTATATAAATTTTAAGAAAATTAGTTGATTTAGTTAATTTTAAATTTAACTATATCAATTTATTAACAAAATTTAAACTAATTTAGAAAATGAGACATTCATTTTTAAACAATTCAAATAGAAATTATGATGGAGAAAATGAATTAATATATTTTCGATTTTTAAAGAATTGATTTATCTATTATTATATATTATATCTATTCAACTTCTTATCTTTAAAAAAGGGATTAATATTCTCTCCCCATATTGAAGTGAATCAAATAAACTCTAGAACATTATTTTAAGAGTAAAAAAGCCCAGCACCCATAAACTTTCAAAAAATTTGATTTTAGTTCCTCCAATTTTAAGTCGTCTAAGTTTAGCCATTCAAGTATGAAAACTTACAAACGGAGTCATTCCGTACATTACGCCCTGACCGGAGTACCCCATATACCACTTATATGCTATTTTATAAGGGCATTTTTGTCCATCTAGCTCTCTTTTTTTCTTTCTCTTTTCTCTTCTCACCCTCCTTTTTCGCTGCGTGCTTCCAACCCGGATCGATTCATCTCGCTTTAGATCTGGTTGTTTTGTTTTGTATTTCTTTTCTTCTAGTTCTGGCTACATTAAAAAACAAAGCCGCGACAGCTAGAGAGCTCTCCCTAAGCTTGCAGGTAATTAATTAAATGGTTAAAATCCCTTTTATGCAATTTATAAATCTCAAGAAGTTAATTCAATTAGTGCTTAATTAATTCATCTTTATTTTCACAGGTCTTAACAAATGTGGCAAGAACCGTAGATTGAGATGGACAAACTATCTGAGACCTGATGTCAAGAGAGGAAAGTTTTCACAAGAGGAAGAACAAGCAATTCTTTGTCTCCATTCCATTCTCGGAAACAAGAACTTCTGGAACACACATTTGAAGAAGAAGAACTTAATTCAAATGGGATATGATTGGATGACTCAACGGCCGGCAACCGACTTGTTTTCAAGTTTACCGAATCTCATAGCATTGGCAAGTCTACTAGAGCATCATCAATTGGAAGAAAGCGCTGCAAGGTTACAAACAGAAGCTATCCAATTTGCTAAAATTCAATACCTCCAATGTCTTCTCCAATTCCTTGATCAGTTTGAAAACAACCAATCTTCGTTTTCCAATATTAACGCAAATGCCACTTCTTCTTCTCAGCCGCTCCTCCACCATTATCATTAACCTAGTCCTAATATGGCAGCTGCTGACCCACAAGTCCCTTTCGATTTCCAAACACAATTGAATAATGTTTTTGCCCAGAATGAGTAATCTTCTAACCTTGTCGCGGTCAGCCAAGAAGGGGATAATAACTATATTTCTCCATGGTTTCGTCCTTCTCTAGCTTCAAATTCCATTAGCAAGGTAAGCAGCAGCTCCGGCAACAGCGCAGATCTGAAGCGGGAGGAGCAGATCTGGGATGGAAGCCGACAGCTGGAAAGGATGGTGAGAAGAGGCAAAAAAAGAGAGAGATAGATAAAAATACTCCCATAAAATAGCACATGAGTTCCGTCATAAAATGGCAGGGCACATTTTTGTAAGTTTTCAGCGTCGAAGACTAAACTTAGATGATTTAAAGTTATAGGGTTAAAACCAAATTTTTTTAAACTTTTGGGACACCTTGACCTTTTTACCTTTATTTTAAAAGACGCTCATCCTTTTTAATTTTTATCTTCTCCCATCCTCGTAACTTTCAATGCTCTTCAACTTTTTGATTGCTACTCTCTTATCGCTCTCCTTGCCACCTATGCAAACATTTTCTTAATTTTTTTAAAATTTAATATCAAATATTCAACGTCTAATGCTTTCATCTCCCAACGAGATAATTTTCAAAATTACATACAACAACGTAAAAGATAAACTCAATACCACGCATATAAATTTTAAATATTATACAATTAAGAGGAACTTTAATGGTGTTATGAAAAAAAAATAGATGGATATCTGTTTATTGGATTAATATCAATGGAATTATACTCACTTCCGAATCAAACCATGTTTAAAGAAATGGTTACAACTATTAATGATGGTTCATAAATAAGGTTCATTAACGTGATTAGTTGATTACTATCATTAATAATAAGGTTTATTAATGGTTGCCATTATTTATAAAGGTTCATTTTCCTATAACTATAAATAGAAAGTTCCCCCTACCTTATTGAACTATAGAAACATTTGAGAGAATTCTATGAATTGATCAATAAAAGAATAGTTACTCCTTTTCCATTGCTCTCTGTTTTAATCTTTATTTCACAACACGAATTTCTACCACGCTGGAATTGTCCTCTACAAGCGAAACAAAAACTTCTTGTGAATAATAATGATAAAAATAAAAAATCCTTTAGCCTATGTGTTTATTAAATTTTTTTTAACGATGTCAAAATAATAACAACAAAATCTATTAATTCTTCTTTTCGAGGTAATATTTATTATTGCTTAATTATTTTCTCATGATTAGAATTCCATCTATTGTAATTTTAGATATTGATTGCAATTAATATTAACCATATCAATATCTTATAACAACAAAAGGTAAGATGATGATCAATTAATTGCTGAAATTTGTACAACCTCAGTTCCTTTATATTTGTGGGATTAATTAGATGCATTTCTTTATTTTAATTGTGCCCTTCAATTTCTTTTAGATGATTATTGAAAAAGAACAATTCTTTGATTTTGAATATAAATATTTACAAAATAATGGTGATGACCACATTTGTCTCATTTAGTGCTATTAAGTACACTATACTCTAAAGTGCAAAGATTTTTTTTTCCTTCACATTTAGGCATGAGAAGAATAAGTGTTGATACAATAAGTGGTAGTTCTCAATTGATTGAAGGCTCTAGAAGAGCTATTATATTTTTCTCTGAAGGAACTAGATGCGGTATAAATAATGCACCTACAAAGTCTCAAAGAAATTTGTTACGTTTTAAGGATATCTGCAGAAATGGATATCATATCGGGACAGTAGATAAGACAAATGGTAAATATTTATTAATTTCAAAAATTATTTCAGAAAAGAAATGTGTATTGGAAAAGTTGCCTTCTGTTTATTCTAATTTATAATATTTTAAAATAAATGTAGCTGAGATTTATCGCCTTGTAGACTAGAAGTCTACAAATCAGAATGATTTTATACTTTGGCATGATCGCCTTGGGAATTTTGATTCTATAGTGATGAGGCAAATTATTGAGAATTCACATGGCCTTCATTGAAAACCAAAAGGTCTTAAGATAAGGATGAATTATTATCTATTGCTTGCTCTGAAGGAAAATTAATTGTTAGACCATCACTAGCAAAAGTAGGAACTGAATCTCCTACATTTCTTGAAGGAATTCAAGGTGATATTTTTGGGCCTGTATACCCATCATGTAGACTATTTAGATATTTTATGATACTAATTGTTGCATAAATAAGATGTTCACATGTATGTTTATTATCTAGTCACAACCTGATGTTTGCGAGATTACTTGCTTAAATAATAAAATTGAGAGCACAGTTTCCAAATTATCCAATTAAAAAAATTTCTCTACATAATGCTGATGAATATTCATCTAAATAATTTGATGACAATTGGAATAAGTTGAACACTCTGTGGCTTATGTTCATATACAAAATGGTCTAGCCGAATCATTTAGTAAAAGATTGCGATTAATTGATAGACCACTGCTTATGAGGTCTAACGTTCCTTCATCTGCTTGGGGAACACTATATTACATGCGACAACACTGATAAGAATTAGATCGACAATTAACCTTTGGTTGTGTGCCTAATATTTCTCATTTAAGAATTGTTGGTTGTGCGATTTTTGTGCCTATTACACCACTTTATTGTACTAAAATGGGCCCCTAAAGAAGATTGAGAATATATGTCAGATATGACTCTCCTTCTATTATTAAATTCATGGAGCCATTGACATACGATATATTTACTGCAAGATTTGCAAATTGTCATTTTAATGAATCACATTTCCCGACAAATGAAAAAGGAACTCGCTTGCAAAATATCATTGGATTTCCTAGATCCTCGTTCAAACCAATGTGAACTAGAAGTTCAAAGAATTATACATTTGCAGAAAATTTCAAATCAAATTCCTGGATGCATTTAATGACTCTAGTAGAGTTACTAAATCTTATATTCCTGTAGAAAATGTTCCAGTCAAAATTAATGTTCCAGAAGGACAAACCACAAATGCTAATGAGGCTCAAGCATTCTTAAAGCGTGGTGCTGAACTCTCAGTTCTAAAGATATAAATCCTCGAAAGAAAAACGGATTGCAAAAAATTGAGGAGTCAAAGGTGGGAAAACTCCAAGGTACACTTTGTGGTAAAATTCAATTTCTTGGAGAAGTTGCTCTTGTTGACTAGCTCAAGAAGAGCAAATTCCTGATGAGAATAAAATTTTAGAAAATTCAATAAATTTTGTTACTATAAGAAAAAGATGAAATAGAAGAGAAATAATTGTTGATAATGTCTTTGCCTACAATATAGCACATGATATTATAGAAGAATATCATAATCATGAACCTAGATCCGTTAATGAATGTCAGGATATAAATGATTGACCAAAATGGAGAAGTTCTATCCAATCTGAATTGGATTCACTGAATATAAGAAAGGGTTTTGGACTTGTAGTCTACTTGAAGGTGTAAAACCAGTGGAATACAAATGGGTATTTGTGAGAAAAAGAATGAGAAAAATGAAATAGTAAGATATAAAACAAGACTTATAGTCCAAAGACCAGGACTTGATTATGATGAAAAATATTCACCACTAATGGATGGGATTGCATTTAGATACTTGGTGAGTTTAACAATGCATGAAAAACTTGACATGCGTCTAATGGATATAATCACTACTTATTTATATGGATCATTGGATAATGATATATATATGAAAATCCCCCAAGGATTTAGTATGCTTGAATCATGCAAATCAAGTCCTAGAGAATTTTATTCTATTAAACTGGAAGGCTCAAGTAATCTAGACGTATGTGGTGTAATCATCTCAAGGAATGTTTAATTAAGTATAAGTATTTGCATAAAAAGGAATGGGTCAAGTTTTGCAATTATTGCAGTATATTTTGATGATCTAAATTTGATTAGGATTCTTGAAGAGTGCCAAAAAGCAGTTGAATATTTGAAGAAAGAATTTGAGATCAAAGATTTTGGAAAACTATATGTTGCCTTAATTTGCAAATTGAACACTTAAATGGTGGAATCTTTGCTCATCAAGCTATTTATACCTAGAAGGTATTAAAGAAATTTTGTATGGATAAAGCACATCCATTGAGTACTCCAATGATAGTTTGGACAATTGATCCTTCTATGGATCCTTTTAGACCAAGAAAGGAAGAAGAAGAGATTCTTGGTCCTAAAGTACAATATCTCAATGCAATTGGTGTACTTACGTATCTTGCTAATTGTACAAGGTTAGATATATCATTTTCAATGAATTTATTTGCAATATTTAGTTCTTCTCCTATGAGAGGCCATTGGAATGGTATAAAACATATATGTTACTATCTCCAAGGAAGTATTGATCCTGGCTAATATTATTCATATGATTCTCAACTTGAATTGATTGGTTATGTTGATTCTAGATATTTATTTGACCCACACAAGGTAAGGTCTCAAACTAGATATTTATTTACATGTGGTGGTACAACTATTTCAGGGGTGTTTTCATATCTACTCAATTTGAATAGAAAGATTTCTATTACCCAAAGAGTTATTGGTCAATCCAATCCTTAAACTATACTTTTTTGGAAGCTTTAGTCTCTAAGGTTTTTTGTTTTTGGTTTAAGGACTAAACAAGTTAAAAAAAAAAAAGTTTAGGGACCAAAACTTCCAAAAAGGTATAGTTTGAGGATTGGATTGACCAACAACTCTTTACCTAAATCTATATAACATTTCATAATTTATTCAACTCTAAACTAACTTTTCACTGTATAAAAATTTTGACTTTTTCCTTAAAAAAGAAAAACAAAACTTACATTTTTTTACTTTTAACATATAGTTACTATATTGCCTTCAACATTTAAAACACCCCAACTACCATCGCATTGTTGTAAAACCGAATTGAAGACAATACAACTATTACATCATTGATGAAGTTTCTTTGGTGAAAGACGAACTTGAAATGAATCCATTCTCCTTGTAGAAGAAAAAAAAAAAGAACAGTCGGCGGTTGGGTCTGAGTTTAGGAGAGGAATTGGTTTTTCTCTTCGAAAGATCAAGCTAGCGTCGTTCGATCAATTTTGAGTTCGGTTTATTTTTCTTTTTATGGTGATTGATACTTATATTTTGATTCCTAAGTGTTTTTAGGTATTGGTGTTTGTCCGTTTTTGTTGTTTGTTTGGTATAAGAAAGAAAAAAAGGAAGTTGCAGAGTGTTTGGAGTTGAAAATCAACGCTTGATTTGGCTCCAAAACTGCTGAAGTTACGACCGACCTTCAAGCCCCTTTTTTTTATAGTTGAATCAACCTTCTAGTGGATCAATTCAACCTTTGAAGGATTATATTGACTTTCAGGCAAATTTTTTTTCTTTTTTTAAAGGTTCAATAGACCTTCATGAAGGTTAATCAGATCTTCAAAGGGATTATATCGACCTTCCATATGGTCATTTCGACCTTCAAACCTTTTTTTTCCCAATCTTTTTAATTTTATTTTATATTTCTCCTTTTTTCTTTCTAGTCTCCTATTTTCTTTTTAGTATTGCTTGTATATAAGAATTTCTATTCACGACATTAGTAATGAAGATTTTAAGAGAATTATGACAGGCTGCATGAAGATTTATTTAAAATAATTCGATAAACAAATTTTACTTGCATCCAAATTATCTGAAAGAAAATATTAAATTAATGAAATTGAAGATATATACAGGATCATATATTAGAAGTTGGAAGCTAATCCTAAAATAGTAATTGTTAACAAAATTGAAAGATTACATCAGTGTGGTGGTGATCATGCAATGGATAATTTTGTTAATGTGTACAAAAGGAATCCGAATGTTACATTCCTACCTCTAAATGATGAACCTGGGCCATCCAAAAATATTTTGACTGATGATGATGATTATGAAGAAGAATATGTCCTTAGTGTTGATGATGATGTTCTCGTCAACTTTGACGATGGGGTTATACACTCAGTTCCTTTTGAGCAATTTATACCGAATCCTTCTACTCAATTCACGAACATGGATTGGGGTGAGGATGAAGAAGTGCATTATTCCGAAAATGAAAGCATTCCACTTGTGGATTCGATAGGGAAGGATTCAATTTTTAATAGTAAGGATGAATTGAATGCTGCAATCGGTCAATATTCACTCAAGAACAGGTTTTCCTATCATGTGGTACGTTCGGATAAGGTAAGATTCAAGGCACGATGCTGGAATAAAAAAAATTGCATCTTCATGATATGTGTACAGTGTAGAGTTAGATGCCAGATATGAGTAATTCACAAGTTTATCCCAACTCACACTTGCATTCAAATTGTACAGTAAAGCCAGAATAGGGATGTAAGTGCATCAACAGCTAGTCGTTTGTACGGTGGTAAAATGGTCGGTGCAAATCACACCCCCAAAAATTTTATGAATTACATCATTTAAAAAACAGGCAACAATAAACAGGGAAGATTAATCTCGCTTATGCTTATTTGCAGAAGACTCCCTCACTTTTGAGATCATGGGCTCCTTAGATGCAGCGGTAGAGACTTGATTTACCCATACATGGCCTGCGTCATCCTCAACATATGGAGTGGCATTCAAATTTTCACCGCCTTAAATAGTCTCGGCCACATCATCTTCTATGTTAACACCATCATTTTCTCCCTTTGAATCAACTACAACAGCATCAAAACATTGGTCTTCTTTTGCATCTTCTTCATCCACAGAATTAGGTCTTGGTGAAGGGAACCATTTACCAGAATCTTGGAATGAAAATCCATCCTCCCAAGGATACTTTGGCTCCATGAGCAGCTTATTAACATACTCCAAAATAGCTTCAGGAAAATCAAAGTCCGGATTTTTTGCATACATGGCATTGGCACATGCTTGATAAGCTCCAACAAAAGTGGGCACCGCAAACCTCTGCTGCATGTTCTTGCACTGTTCAGATTTAAAGAATGCTTCTAAAACAGTTTTTTGTACCTTGGAATTCAAGCATCCTTTCCCATCTTCATATCGCCGAATAAGTTGGTCATTATCTCTTTGAAAGGTTTGCCAAGACTTCTTTTCGGGCTTTCAATAAAGCTTTACTCTTTTTTAATTTGGCTAATACTTCCAAGTTAGAAGCAGTTAAGGACTTGATGTTGGCAAATAGTTCGTTCGCAGAACATTGGCCATGGCAAGCCTCTCTCTTTCAGCTTTCTCTAAAGTGGATTTAGCCTTAGCCATTTCTTCTTTGACTCGATCTACAAGTTCTCGAACTTGTGACAACGCTTACATGGTTACACCAAAAGAACAAAGTATTAGTAAGACACAAAAATAATTCAAACATTCACTCTACGAATTACCTGAACATTATGATGAAGCAAATCATCCATCACTGAATCCATAGACATTTGCGGTGTATGTAGAATCTCGCCAGGTGGCAAGGCATCTCCCACGAACTTGATGCTACTTTCTGCAGAGTCAATCTCGTCAAAAACTTTGATATCCCAAAATGGAAAATAAATGGATGAAACCTTAGGAGTTTCTTCTGCTGTTTATTTGCACACCAGTAGTATCATCTTCTAAGGCAGAAACATTAACAGCTTCCGGAGGATTAAAGTTTGATGTAGTGGAAGCCTTCATAGGCCTGCGACGAGAATGTTTCAGCCCAGATTCCCTCGACTTCACAACATGTTTCTAGCGAAGAATCTTACTTTGAGTGTCTTTAATAGACGAACCCTTAGTCTCAACCACAGTCTTACTCTTCTCACTCACTTCTTCATCACCTGACTTCTCAACAGGATCCTTCGCCTTCCCTATGACCCAATAAACCCCAAAAAGGATAATTTCAAACGCATAAGACATATCTCGAGTATTACAGATACCATTTCATTATACGAGTCAAATGAATTATCATAAATACTAAAATCCTTATGTTTATGAGCAGCCGAACTTTGAGACAACATCCTTACTAGACTCATCCCTACAAAAAGATACAAATGATACCATACCACAATTAGTGACAATCAAACATTAATACAAATATGAAGTATCAAAAATAGTTACAAAACATACTTAGCTTTCCCATGTGAAT
Source organism: Parsonsia alboflavescens (assembly GCA_028571225.1). Lineage (NCBI taxonomy): Eukaryota > Viridiplantae > Streptophyta > Magnoliopsida > Gentianales > Apocynaceae > Parsonsia > Parsonsia alboflavescens. The sequence goes on along the minus strand of JAOXNR010031968.1, from coordinate 4,274 downwards.
CGACTTATCACCAACATTCCCAGATTGCTAAAGAATACCATACTTATTTCTACAGATTTGCTAAGGTGCGCTGCGCGCTCCAACCGTTACCGTAACGGAATTCTTGCTCCGCTTGGTTAGCTGCATGAGCACTGTAGCAAGATTTCCGTTACGATAACGGTTGGAGCGCGTCTTAGCAAAACCGCTTATTTCTAATGTCCTCCACATCTAATTTCTTAGCAGTCTCTTCTCTATATTGTGGGACTTTACCCTCTCATCAAAGGCCAATTGGGTCATTTATGCCTTTTTATCCATAGATTTCTTTTTTTGATTTTGCATGTAAACTAGTCAAACTCTCATCCTCTTCATCAATATAGGGATATTTAAATTCTTATTTGCATGTAAAGTCATAATTTAAATTCTTATTTGCATGTCTAATATAAGTGGGTCTCCCGTTTACAATACTCCCTTCCCTTATCTGGATCACCATATCCTACCCATGATCAACCACAATACCCTTACCCTTATCTGCCATGGCTAAAAATCCAAAGACGAGAAACATAAAGTAATTCACAAAGGGAATAGTCAATTACCTGCATAATTAAGAGCTTCAATTAGTAACGGTTACACAATCGCAATATTTCTTCAAAAATGCAGTTCAAGAAAGAGAAGAAAACACCTACCCACGATCTGTAGAAACAACAAAAAACACTTGAAATTAGATTTCAAACAAAAGTTGCTGTTTGATGTCGCACAAAATTTAGAAACAAAGTAATATTTCCCTTATAGAACACTTCAACGTAGAAAGCAATGGCAAGAATGAACGGAAAAACCAGAAGAGCTTTTTGGTATAGCAGTAAGGAAGTTGAAGTGAAAAGCCCCAACTTATTTTCTTTCTTTTAGATAAAAATTAAAAAATTTCACCGCAATGCGTAAAACAAATAGTTAATTTATTCTTTGTAGATTCACACAACACAGGCACATTTACAGCAATCTTTTTACAAATAGATTGGTCATCGAAGCGAAAAATTTACTGATTTAAGGTTTAATGATTCAACGGGTATTGGATCGATAATTAAACCGATTAATTTAATAATTAAAAATATTTATTTTATAAATTGAAATATATCAAAATAATAGAATTTATTTTCAAATTAACAATATATATGCATCAAATATATGAAAAGAACATGAGATTTAAATACAAAAAATCTTAAAATTTACAAAAGATTAATCACAAAAAAATTTTTGATTTTTCCAATTATACCCAATTATGATTTAATCACGTCAGTAGTAGTTTTAAACTACTAGTACCAAATCAATAAGGTTAACAAAGTAAAAAAAAAAAACAAAAGAAAGAAAAAAAAAAATGGTGACACAGGATTCTCTTAACAGTAGTAGTGCTGTAGTACTATCCCTTTCCCCTATGCTAGTGGATGTGACATGATGGTTCCCATTATGATCAATCATGTCATCCCATAGTGAAAGCTTTCTTCTTCGCCTTTGAACATTCCATCACCCCATGGTCATCCACCTTTTCTTTTTTGTAAATAAAAAAATTTAAAAAAGATAGAAAATTTGTGCAGTGAAAAGCGTGGAATAGATTCTAAATTTCAAATACCTCGAAAGACAACCGTGGAGATCGAGGCAAAACAGAGCATTCCCAAGATGGCGAGAATATGTCTCGGCAAGTCTGCAGCCGAAAAAACACTCCTTCATCATCTTCCAGTGCAATCAAATTCCGATGATGATCACGATCGTAGTACTAAGATCGCCTAATCTCAAAAGAACAGGCTCCGATTGAGATCTCTTGAGAATCTCAATAGGCCTTGACAGTTTCGATAACCGACGATCACTGGACGGCTGCCTCTTCGTCCGCCCGCCGGCAGTGGAGAAGGCGATGGTGATGGATGTAACGGTGGTCTCAATCTCCGATGCGCTGCAATCCTTCTCTTCAAATCAGAATTTTTTGGAAAGGAAATCAACTGGTCTGATACAAAATCGTTCTGTTCAACGGTTCACAGTTAAATCGACTTGTTCGCAACGATTCAATTAAATAAGGTCAATTTTTAAAATAATAGAATTTTATCCTTAAATCGAATCAATCAATTGATCAATTCCCCACCGATCGATCCTATCCGATCCACAAATCATTGGTCTATAGCCACAAATGACGCACGTTTTAGAATGTGCAATCATTATTCTTTTAACTCTTTTCACTTATTACAATACATTCACACACATCTCCCTTCGTACACATACAAATAATACTTTGTAATGATATTTTGTCTCCTTTTTAACATACTTAACTGTTATAGACATTAAATATATTTATTTATGGAGATGCTTATAGTGTACAATTACAATAATTTTCTTCCATTTTGTTTAATTTTAATTAATTTATTTTTTGGGATGCTTATAGTGTATAAATATATTAAATTCCCTTTTTATTTATGTATTTTTTAGAAATGCTTATAGTATATAAATATGCTAATACTATTTATCTTATGTTTATTAATACAATATTTAGCTTTTAATTTACAAATTGTAATAGAACAAGGATTCTATTACCAATCTTATATTAGATTGAACACAAACAGTTTAATTGTCTATAAAAAGGAACCACAATCAAGATTAATAGTTATCTCTTATCTTTCTTTCTCTTCTTAGCTTAGCTTTCAGCAATTGCACATTTTCTCTCAATATCTGACTCTGGCATCAAAGTTGGATATTAGGAGATATTTCCTCATGTGAGATTTTCATTCCTTATCGATTTTTTTAAACATCTAACACGGTAATTTAGTCGGAGTCCGATCTCACCCTCGATTGAGAATTCCGTCTACATCAAGTGGTTTTCCCTTATGGATGGAGACTTTTTTGACAAGAATTTTGCAATGAAGGTCATGTAATTTCGAGGATTAATACAATATCCTTAATGAATGGGAATCTCCCCTGAAACTTTATTCTACCGAATAGCAAACTTCTCTTTATTGTATTGGACGAAAGCTGTCTTATATGATGAACACTTTGGTTTGTCTGCCGTGGAGGCTTGTAAACAATAAGTTCTTACTAGAGCTATTATGTTAGCCAATAGTAATACTAGCACGAGGAATCTGTACCTCTTTTCAAATGCAATGTTATATATATATATATTTCTATATATCAATGATAGTGTGTGCTACATAGCCCACACTAATAAGTGCTCCAATTAAGTCTCCAACGATCAAAGTTAATGATTAGTTGTTAAGAAAAAATAAATTCTTCTATAAAAAATTATTTTTTCAAATATTTTTTATAAAATAAACACTTAAATGATAAACTAAATCATAAGGGTACTTAATTAAATTTTAATTAATTATTTTTTTAAAAAAGATAGTTGACCGTTAACTGAAAGGGAATCGGATCCCGAATCCACGAAGAAACGAATCCGGAGTCCAGGAATTTTAAAAAATTTTCTCTCACATAAAGAAGTGGAGAACGATACCTGATTTGAAGATTCACGAAGATTTGTCCTGCGGAATGGATCTAGACGTCTTGATCTACTATGCAAAAGATCACAGACTGTCTATAATTTTTCTGCAAAGAGAAAAATTACGTCGGTTCATTTTTCGAGGGTTTCAGAATGATTGTTATTCTTCTAGTTATTACAGGATTAATAAATAATCCTTTAAACAACTAAATTAGAAATATGGGTTTGCTATGGCCTAAAAGCCCAATAATCCTTTTATTTGATTAAAGGTCCAATAATTATTTATTGAATTATGGACAAAATATAATTATTCTGACCCTTTAATTAAAACCCAATATTTATTTTTATTCTTAGCCCCTTAAATAATTAATCTCATGGATCTAATTCTAAATTAATTATAAGACTAATAAAAATAAATATCCACTTCATTATTTTTATTCAAACCCAACAATAATTAATCTTATGGAACTAAGTCTAAATTAATTATAAGACTAACTAAAATAACTAATAAATTTTATTCAAGCCCAAATAATTAATTTAAAGGATTAATTAAATCCTCAATTAATTATTTAATGCTATCCAGAATAAAATTAATTAATTCTCCAATCTCCTATTTAAGAATGATATAAAAATCATTCAATCTCAATAGGGTTAGATTAGGGACCTTAAGATACAATGTTCATAACTCTATAAAATGACTAAAATACCCTTACTACATAGTAGTAATTGACTTAGTCATTTTAAACACTTTCTATTATCACCATAAGAAGATGATGTACTCCATAACACATTGCTGTAGAAACAGAAGGCTTGTTGAGATAAATCT
>JAOXNR010031947.1:0-22461 GCA_028571225.1 Parsonsia alboflavescens | reverse complement strand
ATCCCAGGGTATCATGATCTCTGAAAAGAAAAGTTCCATTGGCCTCCATGAGATTGAATACCTCGGTATGAAAATCTAAAACAGAAAAATCCAGCCAGGTCCTCACCTTGTTGAAACCCTTCCTTCTTTCCCAGATGAGAACTTGTCCGTAAAAGAGATCCCACAATTCCTTAGCATCATTAAATGTATCAAAGCCCTCCTTCCTGACTCTTCAAAATATATCAGCCTGTTGTCATAACATAGGAAGAAAAAACCGCCACCATGGAATCCTGAACACACCAAAGCTATCCAAACCCTTAAACATATGTGTCAACACCTCCTTTCAGATTACGGTCTACCCACAGGTCCTAGAATCAAAGATTTGGATACAGGCAATAAACCTTTAGTGAAGCAAACGACCTTCCCTTTTCCAGAAATGCCAACAGAATCCAGTATCCTAACCAACCCTTTATCCGGACCAAAAAATAGCCCTTTGTTAAATCCTTTCTTTGATAGCCTACCAGAACCTATACCTGTCATGTTCACAATCCTAGAATTCTATCCACCGGAATTAGCCCACTGTAATACAGTCGACCAAATCAAAGAATATTCCAGAAAGATCGTGTTCAAGCACCAAGCCTTAACCTACCTGGAACAATTCCACTTCCAAGATGTGTCCTTTGATCCAGATCAACCTTTCAGCAACATTGCCATCTTCCCTCGGGCATAGTTTATTTCTGAAGACAGGTTTAGATATCTGTGGACTCTTGCAATCCTATGTTACTATCCTATAGAAATTGAGGTTCACAGTTTTAAAATGTTTTTTGCGAATCTTGATCACTTTGTCAACACATTGCTATGGCGTTATCTCACGCTTTTTCAAACAGCTCAGGATTGGTATGATGATTGCTGCCAAGACCTCCCAGGCAGTCCAACAAAGATATATCAAATGTACATTGTGCATTTAGATTATCTTATGGCAAGGCACACAGAATTTCAACGGATTTATCACAAACCTATGCCTTCTCCACGGACCAACAAATGGACCTTATCCAGAGAATCACTATCTCAGCCATTCATGACTAGAGCTCGTGATGAACTTTTTGAGCACTTGAAGTCTAAAAATGTCCTCTAGCAGTCCCCAAGTGCAAATTATGCGGACATCTTTGAACAAGATAGCCAACCCAATGAAGACTTTGTTTGGGATGGATATCCGTCACACTGGAAAATCCACATTCCAGAGGATTATCAATGATGTCCCTTGTTCCAAAATCAAGCAAGTCAGCCGTGCTCATCTACATCTCCAGCCCTAAGAAACCTTAGAACTCTTCAGCACTCCCAGCGTCACAGGCCACAAAGAACAGTTCAAGATCAGCCACAACAACAGCCTCATACAAAAGGTTTCGGCTAGAAGAAGACCCCATCTTGCACCAAAACTTTTTGCGACAAAACAGATCACATGAAGCAGAAATTTTGGTCTCATGATCACTCCATCCAGCTGAAGATCACATGGGTTTTTACTATTCTCAGCTAAAATTACAGCCAAGATAGAAGAATTCTGCCATCAGAATTTCCTGTCAAGGAATCTCGACTATTTCCGTCCAGCTTTTGTGTTTCTTTCAAGCATCAATAAACCGGGCAAGGAAGCAAGCATGTCAAGACAGAGAATTTTCTGCCAAGGGAATTTTCTACTATTGAAATGCCTTATTCCATTCAGCCTTGTTTCAGAGTTTGTTTGTCCAGCATTCTGTAGAAGTCTTCTCCATGTTCTTCCAACCTTCTGAAGAATAAAATGTTGTCTCTCATGCAAGGAACAAATAGCCAGCAAGGATGTCCAGCCATGTTTTCTCAAACAGTATGAGCTGAATATTCTTCTTATGTTTTGTGCCCTACATACAGCCAGATGAGGCTGTCCATTAAGGAAGGTTGCACGGCCACGTCTTCTACATGAACAGCAATATCTTGTGCCTAAAGCATTGCCATTTTTGTTTGGTTTGTTTGTCCTTTTTCCATGTGTCTTTCAGAATAATGTTGATGCCCCTTAGCCATGCAATATTCGGCCTCTTCAGCCATATTGCCAGCTTCGGTTTCACATTTTCAGTTTGTCTCATTTGCTTTATAGCTTTGTATTGTGTTTACATGTCTTCTTAGGGTTTTGTGCCTTTGTATTACGTGTTGTTTACATTTCTACGTGTTGTAAGTTTCATTTCCGTATTGTAATTGTCCAAGTAATGTAATCTATCCGAAGGTACCTTGTAAGTTGGCCACTACCATCTATAAAATGGCATGACATATGATCTTTAAGGACAGGCTAAGTTGAATACTAGGTAGAGTCGAATACAGAGTTAGAATGTTTTCTATGTTTTTCTTTAGAGTGTCTGCTAAAGTCTTGTATAGTGTCCATTATAAATATTTCCGAGCAATAATATGATGAGTGGTTTCCTTTTAATGGAGTTCTAAGCCTTTCATTTCTATCTCCCGAAATCTTTTTGAATTCCCAAAAGAAATCCTGATAGTAATCCCCCGTTATAGATGATTCTATAACAACCATAGATGAGAGCAAGTACCGTCCCTCGAGTGGCGAGTTAGAGGAAACGGAGAAGTTCCCGCTTAGCCAGGGAGGGCACCTAGGGGAAAAAAGAAGTACTCATGAGTCGTGTCCAGGGGTTGTTAGGCTTGCTATATCTTTTCTTTTTATAATATCTAACTTTTCATTGTTTAAAGTTTCACTTTTTATATCTCTTTTTAATCTTACTGTAAAAGTAAGGTGAATCGCATCTGATCATTATAGGCATCTTTTGATTATTACAGCATAAAGATACTTTTTTTTCTTAATCCTTTTGTCATTTTTGCTAGTATCACATCTCCACACCATTCACTTAATTTATCTTTTAAATGAGTTATCCTTTTTTCCTAGTGTATCAGCAGTTCCTGGATTATATGTATCGATCAATATTTTACCCAAGGGGTTTGGTATTTTTGTAAAGAACAAAGGTAAATATGTATGAGTGTCAGAGACTCTATTGTAAATATGGTAATAATAATCTTGAAAAATACATATGTATTTATCTTTTTCACAGATATAACATAATTGTAATCTTAATAATGCAATCATATATTTGTTAATCTTTCTTAGGTCTTTTAGAAAATTTTCTTCACCAAAAAATTCTAATCTTATTGCTTCAGCAGCTCTAGATATGAAATCCACAATATTGTTATCTTCTCCCTCTATATATCTTTCAGTTTCTTCATCTATATTTTGCCAAAATCTAACAACACTATTAATCAAACTTCTTTCTAAGAATCCTTTAGTTAAATCAAAATCCATTTTATCAACAAATACTGCCATCCTTAGTGATGTTTCCCATTTATCTATGGCTTCTTCAGTGTTTCTAACACAATCTAAATCTAAATAGATTTCAAATGGATTAATCGGTTCACTTTTTATAACTTCCAAAGGAGTTTTATTTGTAGTTACATGTACTCCAGCATATCCTCTAGTAGATCTATCAAAACTGGTTCTTCTTATCGTTGGTTGAGTGCCACTAGTACTGGGTATATCATTTATATTAGGGTTCCATTCAGTTTTTATAGCATAATTAGGCTTGTGTTAAGTCTCCTATCTGTGTGATTAAGTTATCTACTTCATAATTTTCATTTTCAGAATCTGAGGTTACCATTTTAGATTATTTTCACCATATCCTTTTGGTATTTTCATTGTTCTAAGTGTTTTTTAATTTGATTTTTATCTCCTATCTTAATTTCGTCTAATTTTTCTATCAGTGAGTATTTTATTAATATCTTGTAATTCTTTTAATATATTTTCTCCAAAATAAATTATCGTTTTTTGTATTTCTATTAAATCTTTTTCTATTTTTAATGGGCTATCTTGTTCCTCTAACTTTTGTTATTTATCCATTTAGATGATCTTCTCTGTAATGTTTAGTTAACTTTTTGTGTTTCTCTATCTGTTTTAGTCTAAGCTTTATCATTATGGAAATAGTTTCATCTATTTTTCTACATATTAGTGACGGTGCTTCACTAGATGATCCACTGATTCCAAAATAAACTAATCTAAATTCCCAATAACTTTTTTCTTGCTTACAATCCTTGACTTTTCTATCTATATCGTTTATTTTAGCAAAGATTTTATCACAAACTTCGCAATCAGTTTGCTCCATATTACCAACTATTATCATCTATGATGTTGTAATATCTAATGAGATCATCCATATCTATTTCTGTGTCGTTTTCTTAAATATTATCTACCTCACCCCTCGAAGTGGGTTTTGTCCATGTTCTGTAAGGAGAATCTCAAGGTCTGCATCTTGTACGATGATTTTATCTCAATATTATTTATGTGGAAACAGGCTCTGATACCAAAATAGCTGGTCGGAGTTTACCAATTTGAAATCATGATGTTTCTTATCAAAATTTGAATGTAATTATCAAGACATCAATTTATCTATTAATAAAAAAATATTATAATAATGATAAAAAAAATAATAAATTTAACCTACAAATAAAATTATATAGCCCGAGCATTGAGTGGGCTTTGATCAAATTTAAAATAAATTTATAAAAAAGTCTTTAATATTCTAACACAATTGATTTAATAATAATAATATAATTAAGTTCTTTATTTATTTTTTAATTGTTTTATATATGATGATACTAAAATTACAGTATATTATTAAATACTCATTTTTTTAACAAGATTTCTATCCATTAATATAATGAAAAAAACCCATGTAAGCTAGTTGTTTTACTAAAGGTGACATTTTTGATCCATTAATTATTTATAAATTACTATTTTAAAGTTTTTCTTTATCTTTCAACAATTTTTTTTTTTTTTTACAATTCGTCCTTTTGACTAGAAATTGAGTTTTACAAGTCTTTTTTCTCTCATCAACGAGGAATATTTTTGTCATCCCACGATATAACTAATTTAATTGAATTATAACTCTCCCATTCATGCACATATAACCCGCATTTTTTTTTATTCAAATTGAATAAAAATACTCTTGGATAATTCCAAATGTCCCATATGAGTGGATTATTAATAGGTAAATGAGCAGATTATATACAGGTAAAGTGAATCATATTATGAATGGATAAAAATACCTTTCATAAAACTCAATTTTCGATTGAAATGAGCAATTGCACAAAAAAAATAATATTGAAGGCCCAAAACTACAAAATGAAAGTTTGTAAATAAAATAGCAAAATATAAATTATTGATGACCAAAAATACCATTTTTCCGTTTACAAAACTAACTCTTGAAAAACAGGAAATCAAAAACAGATGTACAGAACTTTACATGCTCTCATTATTATTCAAGCCCTAACCGCTCCAGACCTCACTACTCAGAACGACTCCCTCTATTGTTAATCTCAGCGGCGGTGGTGCCATTCTCTTGGTTCTCTTTCGGTTTCATCAACTTCAGCACAACAGCAGTCGCCAATCGCCCTCTTGATTTCTGCCTTGTAAACATTTCTGTTTGGTATGATGCTTTCCCACGACTCTGCTAATGTTCTTTCCTTTAGTTTTCATCTTCGTTTGCAATAGACTAGTCCAGAAGTCACTATCTTTTTTTTTTAAAAATTTTTTTTTTAAATATGTCTGAGATTGGTTCATTACAGTAGCTGAAGTGTCTGACTATTAAACTTTTGAGATTGATTTTTTAGATTTGGATAACAAATTTTCGGACTAAACTGCATTCATTAAGTATCTGTTGTGGTACTGCTTTGATTATATGAAATATCAGCTGATTTTTCAGATTGACAATTTTAATTTTCTAATTCGAATATAAAGGTCAGATTTTTCTTCCTTTTGAGTTTTACTGTCTGACATCTGTTATGCCATTTGAAACCTTGAGAGGACATGTTAATCATGTGATTATTAGCTTTTTATCTTTAATGTTTTTAATTATTGGTGTCAAGTCCCTGTAGACGGGTAATTAGTAGAGGGTAAGAGAGGCTTTTTATCATTACTTCAGGAACTTTTTCTGATTAGTGCTTTTGTTGAAAAATTAGTAGGGTCTACACTACACTGTCCTTTAGATTGGTAAAAACTATAGTAAATTTCTAAAATATGTGTGAGATTTGGATTTATCATCCATAAGTCTTGGCTACAATTTCTGCAAAGTGGGTGTTTGCAGAAGCCTGAAAAACCACCTGAATGTGTATAAATTGCTAGAAGTGGAAGAAACAAAACATATAAAATTGCCTACCAAGAATTAAGTTGTTTGGTAACAGAAAGTTGAAGTACTTATAGACACAATTCCTAATTTTCTCATGGATTGATCAGTGCTTTTGATTTTGTTGATGTTCTTAGTCATTATCATTTGCATTTTGTGATAAATATATCATGTGATTTGGTCCTTCATTTTAGGTAATTATACAATGAATTTCTTGTTTAGTATTTTGGATCAAAGTTAAAGGGTTTTATGCAAGTGGCATTCTATTGGAGTTGTGGGTACTGTTAGCAGAAGCCTGACAAAACCACCTGAATGTGTATAAAATTGCTAGAAGAAGAAGAAACAAAACATATAAAATTGCCTACAAAGAATTAAGTTGTATGGTAACAGAAAGTTGAAGTACTGATAGACAACTCCTAATTTTCTCATGGATTGATCAGTGCTTTTGATTTTGTTGATGCTCTTAGTCATTATCATTTGCATTTTGAGGTAAATATATCATGTGATTTGGTCCTTCATTTTAGGTAATTATACAATGAATTTCTTGTTTAGTATTTTGGATCAAAGTTGAAGAGTTTTATGCAAGTGGCATTCTATTGGAGTTTAATTTAGTTGGTAGTTGTTGGTAGCAAAGTAAACATTTAAACAAATCTTTTTCATATAAGTGACATGTCTTGTCATCTACGTAGAAAGTGATTTAGAATAAGTTATATCAATTTTTATTTGAAGTTGTTTTGTTAATCAACAAGCACCAACAGAATCATCTCAACAAATAATCTTAAGGCTCGTAAACAGGTCATAATGATTACATATTTTTATTTTATGTTTTGATCTTAGTTGTTAAATTTCTGCCATGGCTGTGGTGGAAATCAGAATAAATGCCATGTATTGTTCTATGGTCTGTCAGAAATCCCTGGTGGCTTGGCGTTTTATGGCTGCTACGGTTGGCCTAAATTACCCATTAAATTAAGTGGGTATATTTTTATTTTGATCTTTTTACTATTAAGAAGACATAAAATCCTACCAATTAGACTAAATTAATCCCAAGTGCACTTAGCTATTGATGTTGCTCTTTCTACTCTCTCTTTTAGATTTCTAAAAGGTTTTGTTTTTTTCTTTTCCCTGAATTCCTTCATTCTCTACTCTCTCCTCCTTTCTTCTTTTTTCCTCCTTCCTCCTCCATCTTCTTCTTATCTTCTACTGATTTTTTCTTTTCTAGATTCTTCCTTTACTCTTCTGCTACTGAATTTCTTTTCTTGACATGTCACTGGTCTTTAACTTCTTGAATTTGGAAATTTATTAATTTTTTCCCTTCCCGAATGAGATATTTCACAGATTAATGGATCATGTTTCTAAACAAAAAATTTTGAAAAAAATTCTTCTCTGTCTGCTAATGTTCAACCAAATATTTTTTAATCTTATTTTTCTTAAGCAATGATGGTATTTTCACCTGAAATCTTTATAATGCGTATTGTCATTTTATATGAATTATGCATTAGTTTTATTGTCATTACAATGTCATATTTTTTTTTTATTGGTCGCCATCCATCCAATATTTCCGCCATTTGCAATCTGCCATGCTAGTTTTTTGCCTTTTTTGGCAAATCGCTGTGGGCAGCCATTTGCTATTGACAACTATGGTTATGATGTGTTCAGAAAATTATGGGGTCAAAGTCGTGGCTCACTAGTCAATCCTAAAAATTAACCTATAACAGGCCACAGGCCAGAGTTAGGCCAAATGACAGTTTATCATGCCTCGTCTGGCATGTTTCCACCCCATTTCACACCCATATCAATTTTTACAATCATATGGTAAAATCTGCACATGCAAAAGATATCGACTTTAACATTCATAATGCAACCTCGAAATCAATTAAACAAAAATTGACCAGAGAACAAAAAAAGGGGCTCTCAACTTCAAAGAATAATCATCTCCAATGAAACAAAATTTGAGCAATGAACTGAACAAAGAATTTCAAGAAGAAATTCCCAAATTTCACCTATCTACATATGGAACTATACTGGAAATCTTTCCAAAGAAATGAAATAGTAAATCAATGCAAATTCCATTTTGTCCCTCAACTATCTGTCTCAATTCCAATGATTTCGGTAATGATATTGAGCTTTTCTTGCACTGCAAAACAAGTTGCAGATAATTGCGATGCAACGTATTAAAAGTCCTGAAATCAGGTTTTGAGTCATTGTATTTGAGGGATGCAACCTTGGTGAAACATGAAACAGGAAAAAGATCCTGGGATTTTCTCTTTCTGTCATAATTTTTTCATTGAGGAAACAGCATAGAGTATCATTTTTGTTAAAGAAAAAAGATAATTGTAAGATTTTCATACCTGATTATTAACATCTGTTACTGCATTTCTTTTATACTCCCTCCGTTTGGAATTGAATGTCCCAATTTGACATGCACACATTTTAAGAAAATTAGTTAACTTAATTCATCTTAAACTTAACCTTAACAATTTCTTAACAAAATTTTAAATAATTTTAGGAAATGAGACATTATTTTCCGGACAACTCAAAATAGAAATAGGAACATTCAATTTTGGATGGACGGATTAATTTTTATCTTTTGATTTTGAGAAGCATTTTTTTCTGTGTTGATGTTATGGAATTCTATGTGATATTTTGGGTCATCTTCTCTGTTTTGAACCATCCAGACCTCTAAGGTAAAAGGCGCTGCTGCTACTTCTTCTCAGTTGTCAATTGTCCCTGAAGAAAGAGAGAGATCAAAGATGTTGATGGGAGTGGCTTTCTGCAATGAAATGGCAAGCCAGAAGATGAGGATGGGTAGGTCAATTTGCAAAGAGATGGCAAGGAAGTTCAGTACATTGGCAGAGGAGAAACGAGTAATGAAAGATCACAATCGCAGAATTATGGCGGAGAAATTTGAAGTCAAAAGAAAGCTCTACAAAGCCCTTTGCAGAGATCCAGATCTTCCGCAAGATCTTCGTGAGAAGAGTCGCTACAAATTGTCCAAGTTGCCCAGGAACAGTTCTTTTGCTAGAATAAGAAACAGGTGTATTCTCACCGGTCGACCTCGTGCTGTTTATCAACTCTTTCGAATGTCTCGTATCTGTTTCCGTGAATTGGCATCGCGGGGTGCTTTGCATGGCATCAAGAAAGCATCTTGGTAGAACAATGCTACGGGGAATTTTCAACAATGTCAATTAGTGAAGTTCTCCTTAACTGGAAATAAGAATGTCCTCTTATGTTATGTGGTACTCGGTTATCCACTTTGACCTTTTTCCATTTTTTTTTATGTTAATGTTAATTGGTTCTCCATTTTAACACACTCTTGGGGCATTTCTCATTAATTTTGCTGAGTATTTCTCTTGTATGCAAGAAAATGTTTTAAAATTTGAATAATATGCAAAGTGGGTAAGTGTATAAAAAGCATCATGGATGGGAGAGGAGCAAGTCAATCTCCCCTCCAGGATTGGAGAATCCAAGAAGCTGGAAAGGTTGGACTTGATTAGTATCGTCACCATGTGTCCTCCTCCTAACCAGCAGAGCTATTCTTAAGGTCAAAGATGTTAAAAAAAAAGAAAAAAATTATAAATTTATTTTCTTACCTACTTTACTTTTTTAGATTAGGGGTATCTTGTCTGACTTTTTTTTCATTTCTTGGTTTCTTTTCTTATATACAACACACATATTATCTTAGAAAGAGAGAGACTTAGTTTTTCTTTATTTCAATTCAGATTCTCGGTTTTGATTCATCCTGGCACTCGATCTACTGAGATCTATCTAATGCTTTCTCGATTCATCTTTTGATGAAGAAATGGACACAAAGCCAAGGCGAAGGATAGATATAGAACCAGAATCGGAGCAAAAGAGGACTCATTCCTAGCTTTTATTAGCAAATTCCACCTTGAATAAGAAAAAAGCCCACCGCCATCACTCTTCAGTTCGTCATCTCTCAACTTTCCCTTTCTCACTCTTAGTCTCAGCTCTTAGGAGTCAGATCCGATAGTTACAACGCTCTTCTTTAGATCCAACTTCATCTCCATTGCCGTGGCCGACTGCATTCTTTTGCATAGGTGTATTAATTAATCAAATTTTTAGGATTTTGAAGGAGAGAAGAAGGGGTCTAGACACGGGAAAGAATGGAGAAAGTACTTAATATTCTGAAGCCAAGCCTAATCCCCAGCGATTGTTGAGAGATTGGTAGCGTCGCCTTTGCCAAGAGTGTCTCAGAATCAAGCGGCAAATCAGAGGTAAAGTTTTCTTGTTTGTTTAACCTTTTCGATTATTTCTTTTCCTCCATAAAGAACAATTTTTTTATAGTTTTTGTGAGTTATGGCCATGACGAGTTCAACATTATTGAACTTTTGGGATTGTATTTTGAAATTCCTTATGGAAGATATTGGGAGTTTAATTTGTTGGTGATATTTGATTAGATGTACAGAGAGAGGAGAAGAATGTGTAGAAAGTAATTAAAGAAGCAGCTAAAAGAAATGACATGGTGATGCAGGTTGATCCAAGTTCGAAATGGGTTCAAATTTGGCTGAATGACTAGAAATGGCTCAATGGACAAAATCGATAGCTTTGCTATGGCCTAAGACAGTTTTGGGTCATTCGGGATCATTTTGATGGACTTTTGGGCTTTTTTATGTTCTAGGGGTATTTTTGTAATTTTATTGTTTGTTATTTCCAAATCGGATTAGGTTTCTTTTTATTAATTCCGATTAGGATTCTTTTTATTAATTTCGATTAGAATTCTTTTTATTAATTTCGAGTAGGATTCTTTTAATTAATTCCAATTAGGATTAGGTTAGGTTTTAGGTTATATATTTCGCATTTCTCTTCAGATACAAACAGGCTTTTAAAAATGTGATAATTTTACACTTTTGTCAATAAATGGAAAACTGGATAGTTTTCACCAATGTCCAACTTTTCTTTCTGTTTAGTCATTCTTTTCGTTATTGTTCTTGCATCTCATAGGTTCTTCTAAGGCATTGTATTTAGCTTCCATACATTGAAGCTTTTATATTTGAATAAATAAGAAGAATATTTAACGAATGTTTCAATGTTCTTTTTTGTGATCTAGTAATTTTCTTTGCTATTTGACAAGACAGTTTCATATGTGATTTTGCACCCAGTTTTGAACTTCCGTTGTCATCGCTGACTGTTTGTTTAGTTATTTTGTTATTTATTTATTTATTTTTAGGACTAGAATGCGTATTAAATATTGAAATTGAGTTTTTCATTTTTATGTTTGGATTGTATATGCTTTTTTACATTTTTCTCTAATTTTCTATTCATTTTTTTTGTTACTATTTTTTGCAAAAAAAAAAAATTTTAAATGATACGAAGATTGAATTGTTTTATTTTAAGTATTTTTAAAATTAAAAAAAAAATATATATAGAGGGCTGATCAGGCCCGACATTTGACCGTTATGGGGTTGGACTGGGTTGGGATTTTGATTGTCCTTCGGAAAACAGGATTGGCCCATCCCGACATTTAAATTTTTTGGCCGTTTGGGTTAGGGGTGGCTAGCTCTACCAACCAGGCTAACCTGAGTCACGGAGTGATCAATTGAGAAATATAAATCAATCACCTTCCCTTCCCTTTCCCTTTTCTTAGAGAGAGAACTCCGATGTCCTTTTCTAATATAATTTCTAATTGCCTTTTATTTTTTATCACAACCTTTAAATATGCAACCTCCTTATAGAAATAAAAAAACTAAAATGTTTGTTTCTAACTAATAATAAATAATAATCCTTCAGTCTGAAATTGAATGTCTCATTTTGACTTGCACAAATTTTAAGAAAATTAGTTGATATAGTTCATTTTACGCTTAATAATACTAATTCCTTAAGAAAATTTTAATTAATTTAGGAAATGAATGAACAATTTAAAATGAAAATGGGGGCATTCAATTCCGAACGGAGGGAATATTAAATCTACTAAGAATAAAAATTGAAATAGGAATTGACTAACAAAAATAAGGAATAAAAAATCCTTATTTACTGTCTTTTTCTTTCATAAGTTTTTCTAAGGAATGCACTCAAGCTCAAAGACTGGATAAGCTTGCTGGAAAGAGACTACATCATCCTCCCAAGTGGTATCAGATTCAGGAAAGCCACCCCAATGAATAAGGACCTCCTTGGTGCCACGGTTAACTTGAGGGCGAAGAGTAGAAGCGGGTAGAGGAACAACTTCACCATCCTAAAAAGAGGGCAAGCCAATAATAGCTTGTAGTTGGAAACCTTTAAAAGCCTTCAACACTGAAGCATGAAAAACAAAGTGAATGCGGTTGTCACAGGTAGATTCAACTCACAAGCAACCTATCCAACTCTCTACAAAACAGAAAATGGCCCATAAAATCTTCAAGAGAACTTCATGTGTACCTACAGCCAAACAGAATGTTGTCTGTAAGGATGTAAACGAAGCCAAACAAGACCCCCCTAGAGCAAATTCAACCTCACAGTGGCCTTTATCATAGTATGATTTCATTCACTATGGAGGTTGGGGTAAGCGAGCATGAATATGGTTAAGAGCCTAATCTCTAACCAAAAGAGCATTGTCAATAGCATCACTCAAGTGGAGCCTTGTGTGTAGGAGAGCAACTCAGGTGGCTCAAGACCATAGACGAAATGAAAAGTGGTGGTTTGCAAGGCAACATGGAACTAAGTGTCGTAACAATATTTTGCCCAAGGAACCCAGGTGACACATTTGCAAGGATGATCACCCACAACACAACAAAGATATATCTCTACTATCCGATTAACCACCTTTGTTTGCCCATCGGATTGTGGATGATAACCTGAAGAGAAGTGCAGCTTAGTACCTTGGGCCAAAATGGAAATAATTCTTTCCAAAATGTGTTGGTAAAGACCACATCTATATCACAAGTTATAGTTTCTAGAACTCTATGTAAGCAGACAATATGCTCAAAAAGGACTTGGGCCACACGAACAACAGTGTACCGATGAGCTAAAGGAATGAAATGAGCATATTTGAAAATCTATCAACCACCACAAACAAACTGATTTACCCCAAGACTTTGGTAATCAGTCAATGAAATCCATGGAAATATCAACCCACACCTGAGTTGGTAGTTGCAAAGGTTGGAGAAGACCTACAAAACTTAAATTTTCAATTTTATTGCGCGGGCAAGCAAGATAAGCAGCCATATAAGATGCAATAGTTTTTGTCATGCCTCTCTAATAGAAATCCCTCCAAATGCAGTGTAGTGTTTTCTAAATACCCTTATGAACACCATCATGGTAGGCGGATAGAATAGTAGAAATTTTGGGAGAACTATTGAAAAGAAAAATGCTCCCTTTGAACAATAGTAGCCTACCAAGGAGGTGCCAATTTACATCAAGCTCACTATTGGCAACCCTTGCACGCAAAGTTTTCAGCTCCTCCGATTGTAGTATCTCTTTGCAAACTGAATCTAATAAGGCACTTCAAGAATAACTAAGAGCAAATTAGAATGAATTCGCATTAAAGTTACGGGATAAAGCATCTACAACTTTGTTGAGCTGACCATCTTTGCATTCAACTGAGAACTTGTAACCCATAAGTTTACTAAGCCAATGTTGCTAAGGTGGAGTAGTAAGTAACTATTCGATCAGGTACTTCAAGCTGTAGTGATCTATTCGGATAATAAACTGTTGCCCCCACAGGTAAGGAAGCTAATTCCGAACTGCCTTGGCCAAAACAATTAATTCTCTCTCATAAGCAACTAACTTTTGATGTTGAAGAGCCAACTGGCGACTAAGGAATGCAATAGGATGGTCATCTTTCTCTTGCTGCAAAACAGCCTAAAACCACTGTTAGAAGCATCACATTCGACGATAAAGTCCTTCTCAAAATCAAGCAATTATAATACAAGAACAGTGGATAAAGTAAGCTTCAACTTGTCAAATGCCTCCAAGGCTACTGCAGTCCAATTGAAAGCGTTTTTCTGGAGCATTGAAGTCCATGGAATAGCTGACAACCCATAGTCATAGAAAAATTTGTTTTAATAGCTTGTCAACCCCAAAAATCCACGAACGGAAGTGATGGTTTGAGGCAAAGTTTTCAGAATTGGATCGGTCATCAAACTGGAAAAGTTTCAAGGTTCAACGGTTCGATCGCAATTGAGCTGGTAATTGAACCGATTAATTTATTAATTAAAAAATATTTATTTTATAGATTGAAATATCTCAAAATAATATAATTTATTATCAAATTAACAATATATATGCATAAAATAAATGAAAAGAACATGAGATGATTAGGATTAGTTTATAACTAACCATACAAACCTATAAATATAAAGTATTTATAAAAAGAAATCTGTCATGATCTCATCTTTCATTTTGGATTGTCAAGAATTGAATGCCTCATTTTCTAAAATAGTAAAAAGATTATTAAGAAAATTGATATGCAGAGTGCGTAATGAACTAAGTTAAACTTTTTTTGTTAAAATACGTGCAAGTCAAACTGAGATGTTCAATTTCGGACGGAAGGAGTATTATGTATTTAGCTTTTTTCTTTTTTGTATTTTATTATGGTGCTTGTCCATTTTGTTAGTCTGTAGTACCATTTGTTATTTTTGATCTGTAAACTTTGATTTGTTATCTCAATTGTGTAATTTTTTTTTGTAATTTTTAAAGTGAAAGAAAAGAAATGAAAAGTCTTACAAGTTGCATATTGATTAGTGAATAGTGAGTGAGCTTTAGGAAGTTAATGGGGAATCTGAATCTGGGTGCTTCTTGGAAGTGGCTGGTGGGTTTTTCAATTAAGCTTCCAGTATAAGCATGAGGTTCAAAACAAATGTGTGTAAAAAAACCGTTGGATTATTTATTTTGGGACAGTCCCACATCGGGGTTCAAAGAAGAGGCAAGACCCAATGGAGTACTATAAAACCAGAACTCAAAATCCATTGACATACACAATTTTCATTACATAATCATGAAATTGATTTTGTTTATTTATCAATTGAGTGTATTAAGTTTTTAATTTTAACAATTTAGTCTTAAAACTTTTTAGCCTGAAAATCGGTCGGTTTGATATCTGAACAGTTGATTCACTGGTCCATCGATTGAACCAGTTGGTTCAAAAAGGTTTGATGAAACAAGGTTGGTTTCCATGATAATTAATTTTTTACTTTTGATCAGACCGGTCAACTAGCCAGTTCTAGGTTTGACTGGTCAAACCAACCGATTCGATCCGATTCACAAAATCTTGGTTTGAGGCATAGATCAATCCAAAATAGCTTGAATTTTACTTACATCAACACCCACACCTACAACTGACATAGTATGGCCCAAATTTGCAACTTGCGTAGGTGTAAAACAACACTTGGAATGCTTCAAGTAAGGTTTATGAGTACGCAGCAGAGTAAAGACCTTCCTCATTTGGACCAAATGGTCCTTCCAAGTATTACTGTAAATCAGCATATCGTCAAAGAAAACCATAACAAAATGAAGTAAAAAGTCATAAAATACCTCGTTCATCAATGCCTGAAAGGTGGGGGTGCATTAGTAAGGACAAAAGACATAATAAGGAATTAAAAGTGGCCAGAGTGCATACAGAAAGCAGTTTTCTCAACATTGGTAGGAAACATACGAATTTAGTAGTAACGGGATTTGAGATCCAGTTTAGTAAAGAACTTGGCAACATGGAATTCATCTAGTAACTCATCAACCGTCATGATGGGAAATTTGTCTTTGACCATGCCTGTATTTAGCTCATGATAATCAATACAAAGCTACCAAGAACCATCTTGTTTCAAAACCAACAAAACTAGAGAAGAAAATGGGGATTTACATAGGCGAATAAACCCCTATTGCAGTAGCTGATTACATTGCTTCTCAAACTCATATTTTTGTCTATAGGGGTAACAATATGGGTGAACAACCATAGGTGTTGTACCAAGTAGCAAACAAATATGATGGTCGAATGCTCGAATGGGTGGTAACCTCATAGGCTTTTGAAATAAGTCTCCAAAATCTGCTAAAAGGTTGTCCAATTGTTGTGCCTCTGAAGTTACAAGAACCAACAGGTGTAAACCTTGAGCATAATGCCTGTGATGTCCTTGAAAAAAAAATGTAAGTTTCGTCCACAGAAAGAGTCATAGTTAGTGCAACAAAAACCCATTTAGCACCTAAAACCATGTCAAATCCACCTAAAGGAATAACATAAAAATCTGCAAAGAAAGTATGTAGCAATAGAAAAGGAAACTTGTGTACAAAGTCCAAACACTGAACTCTCTCTCCATTAGCAATGGAGACTATTGTGTTGGGTAAGGAGTGAACACAATGTGCAAAACGTTGGGCTACTATTGAACTTAAAAAGTTATGAGTACTACCGAAATAAATCAAGCCAAGAACTAGTTGTTCAATTATGAGGGCTCACAATTGCATAGTTCTTCCATGGGATTGGCCTGAAAGGGCATGTAAAGAAATTTTAGTGGCTGTATCCGAGTTTTCATTTGGAGGAATTGTTGCAGAATCATCTAATTCTAACCATAAAAGGTATTTGCGTTGATGTGTGGCAAAGTAGGATTCATCATAATTATAACATAGCCCTATGGTTCTTCATTCAACCATCTTTGCTTGTGTTAAGCACTTGAAAAAAGGGAGCTTGAGTGCTTGGTAAAGGACCTGGCATCACTGCAAGGGTGTGAGAAGGCCTTGGTTGTGTGAACTGGGAACTACTAAAGTGTGTATGAGGGGATTGCCAGGTGGACCAACGAGTGCTATTGAGTTTTTGCAGTTGGAATTTATGTTCATAAGCTAAAGCTAAGCTCATAGCAGCAGTCAAATCTAAGGGCTTCATTAATTGATGCTAATGGAGTTCAGCTATGCTTAATTGGCAGAGTGTCACCAAATCATCCAAAAGATTACAACTCTCCGGAGGCTGAAAGCATTAGAAGCAACGTATTTGGAAGTTTTCCCAAGAGATATGTCCCTTAGCCCGCTTTAGTTGATAAAACCATAATCGTACCTCGCCCAAAAGATACTTGCCAAACCAACCTTGTCAGCCTTTGATGTGCCTTAATTTTCAAAAATTGTTCACAATGATGAGCCTAAATTAAAGGGTAGTCTTTTCCATCATAAGTTGGAAAATCTAACTTGGCACATTGTGGGATTGTGGATTGATAGGTACTAGAGGTTCGAGTAAGCTACAGAGCACCCCCTTTAACTAGAATAGGGGGCTGTCGATCTATTGTCGAAACAGCAATACTACAACTGCCACCCCTTGCGAGAACAGGTTTGTCGGCAAGGATCCCTAAGCCTGCAAATTGTTCCTGAAGGATTTGCACCAATTTTTCACCTAGGCACTATTCCATGGTTGCTAACTTTGAGTCTATAAGGGCTCGTTCTTCTTCAAGGAAGTCTTTCATTTCATTGCCCATAGTCTTTGGTTTTAATACCAAATTGTTAAAAATCTTAGTGTAGGATCAGGTCACAAGGCAATGAATTAAGAAATCTAAATCAATCACCTTCCCTTTCCCCTTTCTTGTGTTCTTAGAATGACTTATTTTGAAAGTAACTCATCTCGTCAAAGAAAGACTAAAACCTTAGAATTCAAAGAAAGACAACTCTGATCTCCTTTCTTGATATAATCTCTGATTGCATTTTATTTTCTATCACAACATTTAAATAGGCAATCTCCTTACAAAAATAAAAAACCTAAACTATAGGTTTCTAGCTAATAATAAATAATATTAAATCTCCTAAGAATAATAATTGAAATAGGAAACTAACTAACAAAAATGAGGAATAAAATAGAAATAAGAAACCCTTATGTAACACCTCTATCTTTCATAAGTTTTTCTTAGGAATGCGTCCAAACCTATGTAGGTGCATTTTCTTTCTTGGATTCTTATCAAAATCACATCAAACATAGGGGACTTTATTCTTTAAAGTTGCCAGTATTATTTGTTTTGAACATCTAGAAATTTTAAATTTTACATAGCAGTGACAATGTATTCGTTTTAACTATGATATGAAGGCTATATTTGATTAAATGATCCCTCCATTATATCAGTTACTACATTTTATTTCCTTTTGATTTTGAGAAGCTCCCTTTTTTTTTTGTGTTAGTTTAATGGAATTTAAATGAGGTATTTTGGGTCATCTTCTCCATGTTTGGAAACTTGAGTGACTAGACTCCATTCTAACTTTTGGGTCACTTCAGTTTAAATTTTGAAATTGCTTTCAATTATTTATTTTTCAAAATGTGAAGAAATCTTTAGTATATAATTAGTTCAACAGGGCTATGTTTCGCATAATTTTAAGGAATGGTAGCATAAGTGAATCATCCATAGAAAAGGAAAAACTTTTACTTTTGGTGCTTGAAAAATTACCATATATATTTCCGTACTTATCATCCAATAGAGATCCTTATCATTCTTTGTCTAGTTGAGTTCTCAGGCTATAATACCCTCGTTAATTTTGTGTATTAGAGAAAATATATTTCTCTTCCTGATCAAGGAATCTGCGAAGGACCCAAAATGTTAGAACTTTTTAATTGAATTTTGTTAATATTTGTCGTGTGATTTTATTTCATACATTAAATCCCTTATGCTATTTGCAAATGCCATTATGCCTCAATTTTATGATAAAGATGCAAGGCCACAGAAATTAGACATGGGTTACAAAGATATGCCAAGCACTGACATATTTTGCACTTCTATGGTAGAAATTCTAGCCAAAGAAAAGGAAAGAAACTAGACAGACTCTTTTATTATAGAAAAAGGTTTTGTTATCTCATTTATAGTTGTTGAAAGTTCTTCGAATGCATCCTTTATGATGATTTGAATGAATATTGGAAATTAGGTCCTTTGATACGAGGCCCTGATATCATTTGGCATGGCAGACATGAATAAAGGGCATTGCAAGAAATATTGATAATACCCTTTTAAACATCAGTAAATGATTGTGTCTAAAGTTGAAGACGGGGGTTGGGGGAGATGGGATGATTTTGAATTCTTGTTGTTGTAGCTGAGGCTTGGATTTTAACTTCTACTTGAATTAAAAAGGACCCTTTTTTTCATATGGGTAGTTACTGTTCAAATCATGTGTATAAGAAATCCTTAGCCAATCAACATGTGATTCTTTCAGCGTAAAGGAAATTCAGCTATTTTTTTAATGGTTCAACTTATTCATTAATGGTGTATCTTGATCCAACTCTTTTTATAACTTGTTAACACTTGTATGAGATCTTTTATGCTTTAAATATGTTTCCTTAACACTATATTGCTTTTCCTGGATCTTTCTCTCAGGAAGATATTGTATATATATCTTGGTATGAAAAAATAAATGAATCTGTGGTAGCAGTTTGTAGAGGAATGGATAGATACCTGGCTCAGAAACTTCTATTTGAGTTAAAACCAAATGTCTTGTATAGTAGATAACTTCCCTCATTCTTTCTGTCTCCTCCCACTCTCTGAAGTTTCAAACAAGTCTCTCTTATGAGAATCTTACATAACTTCATTCTCAGCAACCCAGCCACAACCATAAGATTCCCATTCTCCTTGACACCATCCAAATTCAATGGAAGAAGAAACCTACTAACACAGCTCAAACCCACCTCTAGGATGGAATCCAGGGCCCAAGATGGATCTTTTCACAAAACATATCACGAGGCTCAACAAAATCCTTAAATTCTATGGCTTGATCTCCTCAAGAAAGCGAAGTCTTTTTGTCTTGGTTGAGGTTCTTTCTAGGTTTTGTTCATATGCTGGCCATAGTAAATTACCCACTAGTGTATTTCTTCCATAGTATCCTCACATTTTTTAATAATTTCTACACATTGATAAATGAAGTCCATGTTGTAAATTTACAAGAAAAATTGTGAGTTTGACGAAAAATGATAATAATAATAATTTTTACCATTTTATGGTTCCACTTCTTTACAGGATGTGACGCTCTATGGGAATTTTTAATGGGATGGTGAAATACTATCTAATTACTTTAATTGGAAAGCTCAATTTCTTTTGCAAGAGTTAAATACCAATGTCAAGAAAATTCTGGAAGCAAATTGCATTTTGATTACCAATGTCGAGAAGTTACTCGAGATTGTCAAGCATCAAGAAGATAAGAATAGGGTTGAGATGCGGAAGATAATTTATTACCTTTGTGTGCTTGTTACAATCCTAGGAGTTGTTTTATGTCTCAAAATTTGAATTTTCATATGTTTTCTATATATTTAAACTATTAAACAGTTACTGGATTAGGCCATGTGTGAAGTAGTCATTTGTAGTTTGGAATGTTTTTCGGGTCACTATGCTTTCGATGCATTATGTATATGATGGGAAGTTATATTTGTAGTCACTGTGTTATTTTGAATCACTGTGTCGTAGTCATTGTGTTTTCTATCTCAAACTCATATTTGTTGTCCAAGCATTTCCTTGCAAGACCACGAGGATAAATATTTTTTTGGGAACAAATTTTGCCCAAGAATATTTTTGTTGTAACCTTTGAAATAGGACTTTGAGGATATACGATTCTTTTTTTTAATGGCCTCAAAAACTAAAGATGTATACCATAAATTTATTACTAATAATATAAAACTGGAGTGAAGAAAGAAGTAGCATGAAGTGAGATTAATCATTTCTCTTCTATCCAAGAGCAATTTGTATTGAATATTTTAGTATAAAAGAGAACTATATTCACATTAATGTATTCCATCTCAATCAGTTCAGAAGGACAAAAACAAGTTAGACAAGCAATATTGGTTTAGAAGAGATAATACATGATTAATTAATATTTTCAAAACTTGTTCAAAATATGTCATATACAGTACTTATGAATAGTGGAAGGCTTGTTGTTGCCTCCAACAACTTGTTGAATACCCATATGAAAAACGTTATCTTTTCATCATTTAGGAAGGTACATCCCAAGATAATGGTATGACCATCATGATTGACTTCCATGATAAGAGCAAAAACCATGCTAACATCTATTTGTATTATATGTTATACCAAATATCACAACATCTCCAAACCTCTCATAAGATTTTCTTGCAATAGGATTTGCTAAAAACAATGAACCTACGTATTTACTCTATCAACTTCATAGTCGAAAAAAATGGCTTTCTTCTTTAAAAAAAAAAAAAAAAAAAAAAACTCCAACAAGCTTCCAACATCAAATTCTTTTTCTGCTTCTTCCATTTGTGTCTTGAAGTTTCGAAAATCTTTTGCTGCACAACCCATATATTCAAGGCCACTAGATTCAATCTCCATAAATTTGAATTTGTGGACATGTTGGTTTGAATCTGAAAGTTGCAAATTTAGAGCTTTCTTTGCAATTGTCATTTTTCTAGGAGACCTTAAATAATCTACCTTTGAGGGAGTCAAAAGAGGATGATTATGCTATTCAACAAATGAATTAACAATCCGTTCAAACCCATTTGTCTTTTCACCCATGTTAGCTTGGCTTTACACAAAACAAGAACCACAAATCAATTTCTTTCATACCTTCTTTGTGTATCTTCTTTCAACTTTTTTTTGTAACATTTGTTTGTCTTGCCTTCCTTAGTGCAAACAAATTTTTTCCATAACATTTCTTTTCCTGCGAGGTTGAAAATTGCTATTACTTGACCTTGCACTGAATCCACACTCTCGTTCTTATGCATTATAGAAATTGAATGCTTCTTCAATTGTACAAAACTCTTGAGAAATCCTTGGTTTATTCTCATTTGCTACTAGTTGAGTGAACAATTGAGAAGAGATGCATGTTCTTCTTGTAAGAATCACGTGGCGGAAACAAAATAAAATTGTGATTATATCACTCATCGTATTTGTAACCGTTTTCTATGTCCAGAGATTAAGATATGATAAATACATTTTGTCGTGTACATCTATGACCCAGAGCTGGAAAAGGACAATGACCAAGTTGAACAGGGGCCCATTACACTAGCCAAGCCCACAACGAATGGTCAGTGTAGGTCCAAGTGACTGTAGGGAATGCGGGCTTGATTCGGCCTGTTTGACGCTATCGGGCATGATTTCCGAGGCAATTGGCTCGAGCTTGGATCGGGCTCAAAGTTGGTTGGGTAACTCGGAACGACCCAACAATCAATAATCACTGCTATGCTGTGATGCAGAGCCTTTTTCCATCATCCGGAGTCATTTTGATGGAGTTTCGGGTGTTTTGTGTTTTTAGGGGCATTTTCATAATTTATTGTTTTTTTGGGATTTTTTTTGTAATTTCGTTAATCCATTCCGAATAAGCCCAGGGTTTGAATTCCGAATAGGTTTAGGTTTTGATTAGGTTATTTAAGTCCTGATTTCTCTCTTGAAGAGGCAGCTTT